>VDFB02000011.1:4293183-4424447 GCA_007258455.2 Sequoia sempervirens
AAATTATTAAGGAAAAACTCATCTCTACCCCTATCCTTCGAGGACCTAATTGGAATCTTCCATTTCATATTTATGCTAACGCATTTGATGATGCTATTGGAGTGGTTCTAGGGCAAGAAGATGAGAATGGAGGGAGGGAAATATTCTATATACTTCATTAGCAAGAATTTGACGCCAACATAAAAGAACTATACCACAACGGAGAAATAATTCTTGGTTGTAGTGCATGAAATCAAGAAATTTTGACATTATCTCATGGGATATAAAGTTACAATGCATACAAATCACTCGGACATTAAGTGTCTCATGAAAAAACCAATGGTAAACACAAGGATAATTAGGTGGTTACTTCTCCTTCAGGAATTCAATATTACAATTGTCGACAAACTAGGAAAATCCAATGTAGTCATAGATTTCTTATCTTAGATTAAACATGATGGCGACTGTACCCCAGTACAAGATGAGTTTCTAGATGAAAATATGTTTGCCATTTCTATTAAAACCCCTTGGTTTTTCGACATTGCAAATTACTTGGCCACCACAAAAGTGCCACCCCATTTTTCATTAAAACAAAAGAAACATATTATTAGAGAAAGTGCCCCCTTCAAATGGATTAATGGAATCCTATTTTGATGTGGACTTGATATGGTTTTACGATGGTGTGTTAGGGAAGATGAGACTTATAGTATTTTGAGAGTCTTCCATGATGACCCTTCAGGAGGGCATTATTATGATAAAAGAACAACTCATAAGGTTTTGGGAATAGGGCACTAATGGCCCTCAATGCACAAGGACATCAAAAAATACGTCCACCGATGCAATGAATGTCAAAGAGTGCGTAGGCCAACTCTTTCTAACGAAATGCCCCTACAGCCTCAGGTAGTCCTTAAACCATTTGAAAAATGGGGATTGGACTTTATTGGGCCAATAGATCCTCAGTCACAAGGAAAAGAGTATATTCTGGTATGTATTGACTACCTAACTAAGTGGGTAGAAGTGTAAGCCCTACGTGTTGCCAGGGAGGAACAGGTAGCTGATTTCCTCTACAATAGAATTTTTCTCAAGTTCAGAGCTTTGAGGACAATTGTCACAGACCAAGGCCCCCAATTTATGTCCAAAGTACTATTAGCATTCATAGATCATTTCCAAGTAAGTCATAAGAATTCCTCACCCTACCACCCGCAGACAAACGGTCAAGTTGAGGTCACTGATAGGGAGCTGGAAAATATTTTGACGAAAATGGTTTCCTCGGGAAGGAAAGACTAGGCTAGGAAACTACCAGAAGCCATTTGGGCCTACAACACGACTTAGAAATCAATTACTAGTTATAGCCCCTATGAGTTAGTCTTATTGAATTTGAACTCCAAACCCTTAAGACAACCATGGATTTGAGCATGGATCTCAAACAGACCCAAATTAAGAGAGTCTTACAGCTTAGTGAACTAGACAAACTATGTTTGGACACCGTCCATCATACTAAATTGATCCAACAACAATGTAAGGTATGGCATGATAAACACATCAAAGGGAAATAATTCCATACAAGGGATTGGGCACTACTGTTTGATTCCAGATACAAGGATCATCAAGGGAAACTCAAGACACACTAGCTTGGACCATACAAAATTTCAGAAGTATTTGCTAACAGTTCAGTCCAACTGAAACCTATTGATGGCGATACTCGAACTCTCCTAGTTAATGGCCACCAACTATGCCTTTATCATAAACCTGTTAATAAGGAAGAGTTTAAAAAATGGTGGGAAGATAGGGAGAAATCCACTGCATTGAAATTACTGTGGCAGGGTCAATATAATTTTTCCAACTCTCCAAGCTGCAAAAAAAATAAAAATAAAATAAAATAAAATAAATAATTAAATATATATATATATATATATTTCTTTTTTGAATGTTTCTTTGATTTCTTCATCAGTTTTGACATTTGGGATTGACTAAAATTTTGTCTCTCTTTTGCAGGACTTCACCTTTGGCCAAGCACAATTCTGGTGCACCTTACTATGATGCTCCAAAATCTGCTAGCACAGTTGTTGTGATGCTCTAGAATTTGTTGCTACGATGCTCCAAAATCTGCATAATAGAATGGTGTTGCTCATCACTCTGATCTTTCATTCTGATGCATCACTCAACGGTGCTTCGAGAAGCCAAGGCCAAAATGTCACAATTTTCTTCATTCTGGCTGCATCTTTTCAGCGATGCTCCATAATTCTACTACTTCTTCATTTTGGCTGCATCTTTTTAGTGATGCTCTAAAATTTTGATTTTTCTTCATTTTGGCTGCATCTTTTCAACAATGCTCTAGAATTCTTCTACTTCTTCATTCCAATTGCATCTTTTCAGTGATGCTTTGAAATTTTGGTTGTTGCTCCGACTGCATCTTTTAGCGATGCTCCAAAAATTTTGGTTGCTGCTCCGGCTACATCTTTCAGTGATGCTCCAATAATTTTGATTGTTGCTCTAGCTATATCTTCCAGCGATACTCCAGAATTTTTGGTTGCTACTCTGGCTACATCTTTCAGCGATGCTCCAGAAATTTTGGTTGCTGCTCTGGCTGCATCTTTCAATGATGCTCCAAAATCGTCAAATTGTTCAACATGTTCTAATGACATCCCTTTATGATGATCCAAAACTCTCTTCTTCTCTACTTCAGTTGCATATTCTCGACTGTACTTTGGGATTTTTGGTAAAAAATTCATTTTTTCAATTTTTCTTTTGATTTTTCCTAAGTTCCATGCATGCCTGTCCTTTAATGTTGCCTCGAGATCTTCTCCCTTATAATTATTCCACCACCTTATACCAATTCTTTCCATAATAAATAAGATTATTATACCACCTTTCTGCCATAATAATTCACGCCATCACTTCAACCATCCCATCCATGCCATTCTTATCCACCACCACCCTCTACAACCATATGACTATTATGTCAGCACAAGTGAGTTACATTTGATCTAATGATAGGACTTAAGGTATGTGTGAATTTATTTATTTAAAGGGTTAGTATTTATTTTGAATAAAGGTTAATTAATTGGCATGATCCACCCCCCTTGTAATTTTGAAACTTGGGCCCTTTACACAATTGATAAGAGTACGACAACAGTTGTAATTCCCCATGAAAGGCTATCATGGTTATGCAGTAAGGTGACAAGCAAGCTGATAATTAATTATTTCCTCATTGAATATATCGACACATAACTCTTTCTTCATCTGTAATTCAGTGAAACAAGCATTCCAGAGTTCTGTAAAATTTTGCTGAGAAACAAAGGAAATGGGAGGCGCTAAAAAGAAGTCTGAGCCAACTTCTGCAACGCCATTGTTGGAATTGAGCAATATAGCAGCATTATTCTAGAGAGTTGGATGGATGGACTTCATGAAACAATTTGAAGGGAAGACAGAGCAATTAGTGAAGGAATTCATCAAAAAAATTGCAGATGGGAAGACCATGGTGCGTGGCAAACAATTCCAGGTAAGTACAAAAATTATTGCTCATCTTTTTGGTCTTGAGAATAAATGAATTCATTTGAATGAAAAATCCCACGTTCCTTATCAAAATTTAATAGGACTATTTCATAGGGAAGGCAAACCCCAATCTGTAATGACTATAAACACCGGGGGGTAGAATAAGGGAATTCATAGAATGTCTCTTCTAGAACCCTGGAGGTCTGTTGCAACCTAGATTATTAAGTATTTTACTTGTGAGGGACAAATGAATATAGTTGTGGGACCCCCTTTTCACCTATTGACTCATTTACACGACATTGAGGACCCTACTCTTAGGGTAAATTTACTATCTTTTCTCTACCATTCAATCACCTCTATGATAGAAAAGTATAAAGTTGGGACGAGGCCCGTTAAACATCATGGTTTGATACAACTAATATGTAAATACCATTTTCACAAAAAGCTAGAAAATAAGTGGCAAAGGTTTCTACGAAAATTTAATAATGAGGAGCCAAGGAGGTCACTTGAGGAGGGAGAATCCTCTAAACAAAAGGAGCAGTTTGTAGAAGAAACCTCCTCAGAGGCATTAGGCACCCCTGAATCCCAACATACCTCCATGACTCCCAATGGTGATGCGTTGGAAACCTTTCTAGATGAATTACAAACCCAAAGACAAGAAGGGGAGGTGGGAATTGTGCATTCCAGAGGAGAGGAGGAATCTCCTCGAAAGAAAAAGAAACAAAGTAAAGTTGTTTTTCAAACAACTCCTCTACGAAGGAGTAAATAGTTATCTTTAGGGGCTAGTGAAATCAAACCCCAACATGTAGGTAGTACTTCAAAAAGGAAAAAGGCCAGGAATCCAATAAAGGTGGTAGAAATTGATAGTCCACTCGATAATGAGGAGACAAATGAAACAGAAAAGCAAGGGGATCAAATTCCTAGGGAAAAGAATGAGGAAACCCTATCACTTGAAGAATAGGAAGGGGAGAAGATACAATCACCACATTCAGAGCAGAATGAAGATGAGCCTGTGGGAGGATTCTCTCTATTTCTTGATAGGGCAGGGAGTATATCGGAAGTTGAAGAAAATGTACATCAAATTGATGAAGAAATAGAAGAAGTGCCTCACTCATCCCTTCCTGAGGACGCCAAAGAGGAAAATGTGCCTCATCTTGATGAAGAAATTCCTCATGCATCCTTCTCTATGGACATAGGGGACATAGAATCCAGTCAAAGAAATGAGGAATTAGAAAAGTTAAAGGTAGAAATTGAAGGGTTGAGAGCCAAGTTGCAGGATGACAAAGCACAAATTAACCAACAGAAATAAGAAATTGAGGTGCAAACTGCCATTGTACATAAAATAGACCAGGAAATTGCCAAATTGACTGCACAAATAGAGGAAAAATACAAGCTTATTGAGCAACTGCAATACTAGATCCAACAATGGAATCAACAGGGTAAGCAACATTAGGTTGCTCTGTGTGAAAAAGATAAGTGTATTCAAGATTTGAAAAGTAATTTTATGCAATTATTCAGTGCTTTTGAAGAAGAAAAGAATCGTCAGGAAATTGAGTTAAATGCCTATGTGAGTAAAATTGTGGAGCTAGAACAAATTTTGTAGGAGAGTGGCACTCAACCAATCATGGAATCAAAGTGGACACAAATTGAATCTATTGTTATAGACTAGTTCCAAGTACGTATTCTCCCAATGTTAATGAAATGGATAGAGCATTATTACCTCTTGAAGGATGTGGAATTTGAAAATAATAGATTAAAGAGGTAATTAGTCATGTTAAAAGAATCTTTCCATTAGGCATATAGGGGTAAGTAGGATGCCTATGAAATTGGTGAATTACTATTAGCCTGTAGTAGACCATCTAGGCTGTACTCCATGTTTCTTAATGAGAAAATTTTAAGATGGAAATTGCAAAGAATTCACCAAAACCAGCCTCATGACTCTAATGACAAGGAATTTTTAAAAGTATTTGTTGAGTCACTCCCTAAACAACAATTTTTTTTGTGTGAATTCTTTGTTCACAATTTTCTCTTAGAAAAGTATACAAATTTATTTATTAACTTCTTTGTGGGAGAAGTAGAATTAAGATCATTCCTATCCACTATGAAAAATCAACTTCACTGGCAAGACATATCAAGAGAGTATGCTCAGGAAGAAAAAATTGTAGGGTTGCAGATGAGATACCCTCATAGGAATCCTCTCTCTTTCAAGAAATAATTTATGGGTGTCAAACTTAAAAAGGAAGTGCATGTCAAATACAATAACAATCTCAAGTTGTGTCATGATTACTTTTAGGAACAAGGGCCACAATTAATAGGACCAACACGACATGCATGTGAAGAAACGTATACCCCTCTTCCTATGCATCTCAAAAAGAGGGAAATAATTTCACCTCTTAATATTAGATGGTCCTACAGAAGAGCAGTAGCTTTGGCCAAAATTCTATAGGAATTAAAGATCAACTGGATTGGTATGAGGTACATACCTCCCTTGCTTCTTTCACCACCTCCTTTAGTGTATGAGGCAAAGAGTCACTTTTCATTAGGGATTCTTGAGGAATCCAGAGATATTGGACACAGAGGCAGATGATGTGTATGATCTCAGTGCTAAGTATGAAGAAATGAATAGGAGGAATGATGGATAGGGGACACACCAGAGAGAAGAAGGACCTGCTCAGACTTAGGAAGGGGAGGAAATGATGAGGTAAAGATAACCTCATCAATATAATGGGCTCAATATGTAAATCTAAACCTTTTAGCCTTAATAACCTTTCCAATTGATTACCTTTAGGAAAAATAAGTGCTCCCTTTCTATGAATAAGCGTACAAACTTTATTTCATGGAGTTGATCAAATTAAACTAACTTATGCTGATTTAATGGTTTAGTCTTAAGTATTTCATAGGTAAAATCCACTTCCAATCACCATTCTAGTTAGAAGGGAAATGAATGCGGATAATACTTTTGAAAACAAGCTGGTGGGCACTAGAATTCTAGGAGCACACGTTTTGGCCGAGTCTTTATAATTTTGTTATTTTTTAGTTTCAAAAAATTTATGGCTCATGTGAGACTCTTTAATATTGTATATCATGCGCTTTAAAGTCCCTCTTCTATTGAAAATCTGTTAAAAAAGACTCTTTTGACTAAAAAATAGGATTTTTGTTAGTCATTTTTCATATAAATATGTAACTGTTACAAATAATGAATAGAGAAGAAGATTGTCATTATGCTACAAATTTATCTTTTGAGTAAAAACTACCATATGAATATGAGTTTTCTAGCCACTCTTTGACTTATTGTGTAATATGGATGCATCTTTGGAATGAAGTAGCTTAGAAAATTTCTAGTGCATGTGATTTGAGGTAGTTATAGACACACCCGAGAGCTGGCCACTTGAGGGTTATAGATAGATAGATAAGTATTCTATTCCTTATTCTATATTTTATTTTAGTAGATAATAGTTGAAGTTGAAATCCATTTTCATGAGTATATGTTATGTTGTCAATGTCAAGCCTACAAGTTGTAGCTAAGTCTATAGTTTTTGAACTTAACATTTGAATGTCTGAAGCATCTTACTTCAGTAGATTCTGTTAAATTGTTTCTTGTTCACAGTTGGATTGTTATACATTAGATCAAATGTTTCTAATTTCTTTACATGTTTTACTTCTTCAACAATTTATGCATTCTTTAGGTTAATCGTTTCTATGCTTTCTAGTTTTGTGGTGATGTTTTTCTGATTTATAGTTCTTTGATTTCTAGTTTAAGATAATTTCCTACTTTCTAGATAGATAATTCATTGCTTTTAGGTTTAGAGGCCCTCTAGTTTAGAATCTTTATTCAGTTGACTAGAATTTAGAGAACCTAAGAGAGAGAATTGAGATGTCTTCTATTGCAAATAGCCTTTGGACACTGCCCGGTTGATATAATGATGTGATTATTCACTAAAGTGTTAGGACCTAACGACAACCTATCAGCTTGCAAATAAAAAATTGAAAGGTCACGCGAACATATGGTGGAAAGAGGTCCAGTTAGAAAGAGGAAGACAAGGGAAAGATAAAATTTCCAGATGGGATAGAATAGTGTCAAAATTGAAGAAACAATTTATTCTAGTCGATTACGAATTGGAGCCACGCAAGAAGATGCAGAGCTTGAGACAAGGAACAAGGACAGTGAAAGAATACATAGAGGAATTTCACAAGATCCCCGGACTGGTAATGATTCCCTGCGTGAATAAGGAAAGTTGCTCATTATATTAATGGGTTGAAGCCAAGCATACAGGAAGAATTGGCACTAGTAAGAATGACCACCATTGAAGATGCTTATCAATTTTCTCTAAACTTTGAAGAATGACTAAAAAAGAGGTTTGAGAACAAGGAATGAGGTGGAGGTCATGGAGGAAAGACCGGTGGATGGTTATATGGAGGTTGAAATGAAGATAAAAAGAAGGCAGTTCCAAAAGAGGCACTAGAACTGGGAAGGCGGCATACCTACCATCCTCATAATCATAAATAAATGGAGTAATTCAAAGAGGAAAGAGGAAGATCCGGGACAAGGACCGTGAAGAGAGCGCTTTCATGGAACCCGCTTCCAGCAAGTAAAAAGGACATAGACGGCGAGTGTCCTCAACATCAAGGGAAGATAAATAGAAGACCTAAGGGCAATGCACAAGTTGTACATGTTGATGAAGATGTTGAGTTTTCACATAAAAAAAAAAAAAAAAGAGGAGAGGTTCTTGTTACTAGAAGAGCCTTATTGAATGAGTGGAAACCAACTCAAAGCAAAGAATTTCGTTTTACTAGGATGGGCGTGGAAGGTAAATTTTGGTAATGTTATTATTGGATGGAGGTAGTACTGATAACCTCGTTTTGCCAGTTGTTCGGTTAGTAAGTTAAAAAGCTGGAGAAGCTGCATCTCAACCCATACCGATTGCTTTTGGCTGCGTATGACCCATAAAGCCTTGGTAAATGAACAATTTCTGGTAAATTTCAAGATTGGAAATTACCATGATAAGGTATTGCGTGATATTATTCCTATGGATGTTTGTCATATGTTGTTAGGTAGACCATGGCAGTTTTTTTGACGAGTAGTACATGATGGACATGCCAACACCTATTCTTTGACAAAGGATGGGGTTCATCATAAGTTGAAACTTTTGAAAGAGGTAGAGGAAAAGTTATGTAGTAATGCAAGAATTTGTTTGGTTGATGGAAGAAAGTTCCTAGAAGGTATGAGGAATGAGCATATGTGTTTTGCATTGATCCCTAGAATTGATAAAGAAGATACTATAGAGGTACCTGTAGAGGTTTCACATTTGTTGAATGAGTTTCAAGCTATTATTTCTAATAACACACCTAAAGGTTTTCCTCCAGTGAGAAATATTAGTCATTAGATGGACTTGATACCTAGAGCCAGTTTTCCAAATAAGACAGCTCATCATATGACTCCATTAGAGAGTGAAGAGTTGAACAAACAAGTGTAAGAATTGTTCTGGTTTGATGACTCAACATGTCCATTACCCTGGGGGTATTAATATTACGAGTGTGATAAAGTGATGTCATGATCAAAACAAAACTCTAGTAGATCTCGAATGAGAAACATGTTGCATTATCTGTCACAATTTTGTGAAGCACCCCAAAGCATGTAACAATATTTTTCTTCAAGAATTCACACACTACTTTAGAGGTCGCTTGCTTGGTAGGAATAGCTTCAACCCATTTGGTGAAATAATCTGTGGCTGTGAGGAAATAAATATGCCCCTTGCTGGAACATGGGTTGATTGGACCAATAAAATCCAAACCCCATTGTTGAAATGGAGCACCTATAACAACTAGCCTGAGAGGAGTGACTGCTAACTTCATCTTTCCAACAAACTGCTGACACAATTGACATTTGTGTACTCATTCATACGCATCATGGAACATACTTGGCCAAAAGAACTGTGCTCGCAAAATTTTGAAAGCTGTTACCTTTGAGAAAAGTGGCTGCATGCTTGACTGTGAAAAGCTTCCAACAAACATAGTTTTTGGTCTTTGGTGATGCACAAAAAAAATGTTCTTTCAATCCCTCACTTGTACAAAGCGTTATTGGTAATCACATAATTCTGTGCTTTTAGCTTTAGCATTCTCTTCTATTGCTTATTTAAGTGACTCAAGAAATCACCAAAATTTAGGTAATACCATATCTTAGTAAACATTCTCCCACAGATTCAACCAGTAGGACCATAGGAAGATCTTCTTTATCTTCAGGTTCAAGTTCAAGTATACCTTTGGATTGGAGCTTCTTATCGCCATCCTTTGCTATCAAGTGACAAAGACCTCTACCGTAGATGAGTTTGGTTGGCTTGATCTTCAAGTTGTACTCTTGCACTCTTGTGACCCAGTTTCCTCTCTTTGTACCCATCTCCTACTAAGTTAGCACACTTTTAACTATTGGATCAATGACATATATAGTGGTGTGGGAATTCAAGATATAAAATCTGAAATTTTTGATAGCTTGGACCACTACATACACATTATTTTTAATCTAAGAGTATCGTGACTCACTATCCTTTAAACTACTACTCATGAAAGCAATTGGAGACACAATTTCTTCATTCAACTTTTGTGTCAATATGGTAGACAAAGTATGCTTTGATGAATAGCAATAAAGGATAAATCCTTATCAAAATTTGGGTAGACTAGCATTGGTGCTTGGCTAATAGCTTCTCTTATTGCTACAAATTCCTTCTTGCCTTCTTCTGTCCACTTAAAAATGAACTTCTTCATCATAGTAGATATATCTTTTGTTAATTCAGAAAAATCTGGTACAACCCTTTGTATGAAATTCACTTTGCCAAAGAAAGAGTGAATCCCAGTTCTGCTCATTGGAAGAGAAAAGTTTCTGATAGAATCAACCCTGCTCGGGTCAATTTGTGTTCCCTCTTTGGAGATAATGTGGCCAAGTAGCTTGCCCTCTGTCACAAAAAAGATGAATTTTTTAGGATTCACTGATATTTTATGGTATTTGCATCTCTTGAAGACTTTCCCTAAGTGTGAAAATTGATCTCCTCATATCTTCGAGAAAAAAGTGAGGTCGTCTAGATAGACAACAATTACTTTATTCCTCAAGTCTCCAAATGCCAAATCCATGGCTCTTTGAAATGTAGCATCAATGTTGATGAGGTCAAAGGGAGTTCTTTCATATGCAAATGTACCCCATGGGGTTGTGAATGTCGTCTTGTACTAATCTTCTTCAGCTACTGTAATTTGGTTCTAACCAGAAAAACCATCCAATAAGGACATCTCTGAACCGGTAACTGTCTACAAGGTATGCTCCATGATCAACATAGGGTAATTATCCTTGAGAGAGGATTGATTCAAGTTCCTAAAATCTAAACATATTCGGATTTCTCCATTATTCTTTTGTATAGGAACTATGTTAGACACCCAGGTGGAGTGATGAATTGGAAAGATGATCTTCGCATCCACCATCTTCTGGATTTCCACATAGATGGTATCTTGAATTCACGGATTATATTGTCTTTGTTTTTTCCTAAAGGTTTTTTCTTCAGGTTTAAGAGGAATTGTGTGGGACAATTCTCTTGGTGTGAAAACATTCAAGTCTTCATATGACCAGGTGAAGACATCTTAGTACTATTTGAAGAGAGAAATAAACCTCTCACTTTCCTCTGCAGTGCAACATGTACCCAAATTAACAAGCTGAGGTTTTTCATCTATACCAATATTTACTTGTTGATATTTAGTAGAGGTTCTATCTCTTGAGTTCTTCTGATCTTGAATGTATCGATCATGTCTGCCAAAAATATTCTCAAGGAAACCAAGCCCTTGGGAATTTTATTTCCTTTCAACTGGATAATGCTCGTATCCAATTCTTCTAAATTTTCTTTATCTTTAGCAACCTTTGGCACATTAGAGACTTTTGTTACTGATTCTTTGAAAGTAAATAAAATACCCTCAAAGAACAATTCTTTGAAATTATCTCCCATAAAAAAAAGCTCCTTAATGTGGTCATTGTCATCAAAGACTTGCCAATTATCACAGTTGTCAGGTACAACTGCTGTATATAAGCTCAATGGCAAATGCATTCTGATGAAAGTTAGAATGTGGCATGAAAAGTGAAGCTGACACTACAAGGGCATCTACTTTGCTATTATCTAGACATTGAATGTACTTGATATCAAATACTTTGAACTGATATATTCCATTCCATACCCTATTTTTGTAATGTTGGAGATGATTTGCTTTTACTTTGAACTGGTCTCTGACTTGCTTCACAACAAGCTCAGTATCACCTTCAACTTTTAGATATTTGATACCCATGTCCTTTGCATTTCTATGACCTAGTAGAAGCACCTCATATTCTGTTGTATTGTTAGTATAATCAAATTGTAAGTGGAATAAAAATGGATATAACCATCCTTCAGGACAAATTATCACAACTCCAGCACCCGAACCAACAGTAGAACAACTCCCATCAAATTGCATAGTCCACAACTTAGGATCATCTATTGATTTCTCTATGAAATATGCAACCTATTGAATTTCCTCAGGTATCTCTGACAACATGGCATAAGTACCAAGACCTATTTCTTGATATAGATCTTGAGCCTAAGGATCTTGGGACTTCACCACAACAAATCGAGACTTGGGCTTTGGTTCTAGGTTGAAAGTGCCATTCTTTAGTGGAATGTTCATAGAAGACAAATCCATTTAAATCTCTCCACCGAGGTCCTTGCAAAAGCTTCTGCTCAACAACATCCCATAGCTAGCTAGAATGTCAGCTACCAAGATGGTCATCATGATTTTCTTCTTAGGACATGCCACCAACCTCACTTGAGCATCCTTCAACTATCTGACCAACAACACTAAATTGGACTCCAGTGAGTAACATTTGTCTTTTGTCTTGGTGCACGAAATTCCTAGAACATTCATCACTTGTAGAGGCATGATGTTGTCTAAGGCTCCTAAATCAATGATACAATTTCTTACTTTGTAACCCCCTATATACAAAGAGATATAAAATGGCTTAGTCTTGTCTTCTAGTGAAACAGATGATTCGAACAATGTTGGTTGCTTGACAGGTCCCTTCTTCACAAACTTAAGAAGTCGGTCCGCTTGTTCTAGATGATCTTGAAGATATTATAACTGAGAAATCTGCACTTTGTTCTTCATCAGGTAGTTTACAATATCAAAATTTGTTGAAGAAGAATCTTGAGCAATTTCTTTCACGTTCTCCTGAGAAGGCTTGGGAATGAAAGTAGAAGCTACTTCTTTTCCTTTTTATTTTTCTTTTTGTGCCTTCAGTCTCTCTTCCTCTTCTTCTTTTTGTGCTTTCAGATGTTGAGCTCAAGTAAACACAGGTGTTGTAAAGTTTTCAGGATTTACAGCAAGAGAGTACTGATGGGGATCTTCTTCTTCTTCAATATCGGGTTCACTTTCAAAGTATCTCGGTTTAGAGTTGCCATCGAAGTTTTCTGATTGTGGTAAGAGAACATTCAAACTAGATGTTGGTACAAAGCTGGGACTTGGTGCAGTTTCAACATAGCCCACGATTTGATTCATTCTTAAGTTTTCAGGACATGTGGAGCCAGTATGTTGAGTGGTATCATGAAAGGAGAGAAACACTATGTGTTGAGTAGCATCAGTTGTTTGCTTTGGTGGAGTTGGTTGCCATTGCCGATAATTATTGTAAGGTTGGAATTTATTTCTCCTCGGCTGGTACAGCTATTGAGGTTGATATGGTTGGGGTGTTGCTTGATATGGTTGTGGTGTAGGCAAGGCAAGTGGTGTAGGTTGAGTAGGTGGTGCGGGTTGAGTAGGCAATTGCCTCTTGAGAATAGTCATTTCATTGGAAACTTTTTGAAGTAGTGGGTTTGCAAAACTCTGAACCAAAGGCCTGATAGCATCTCCCTTCATCTTTCTAGAAGTAATCATGTTGTCCTCAATCTCTATGGCACCTTGTTGTGCAGCCTCTAATACTGTTTCATTAGCCGCTCTCAGGAAAAAGGCTATCTCAAATGGGAGAGCATTGACGAAGTTGCTCGTTAAGATCTTAGGAGACAGATTGAGTGTATGTGAGAGATGTGTGACTAGGCAATTAAAACTTTCCATGAAATCCCTTATTGGTTCATTGAATTCCATCTTTGAATTTGAAAGCTAGGTGAACAACTGGTGACTGTCTTCAGCTAGCTTGAATCTCACCAAGAACTTTTAGCTCATAGTATCCTAGTTGGTGATGCAACCCGACTCCAAGTGATTGAACCATTCAACTACATTTCCCATAAGGGTCTCAACAAAGAGACACATTGCGATGTCTTCATGAGCCACATGCAAAATGACACAAGTCATTGAGAAGGCTAACATATAATCATCAAGATGTTGACTTCCATCGCCATGGAATTGTGGAAAGTGCTTTCTTGATCCCTTAGGTAATTCATGATTTGCTGCCAAGGCCAAAGGTACGATTTGATAACCCCAAGCCAATGGGATTGGTTGTCTATGGTTATGATCATTGTGGTTATTGTGATTATTGGCATTAGTGTTGTTGTTATTGTTGTCACCCATCGGTTCTGGTTGGACTGCAGGTTCTTCTTGCTTTACTTCAAATTCTTCTTCTTTTACTTTAGGTACGGTGTTGAACTCAGGAACGGTGTTGGATGGCTCTCCAACTTCCATAGGGCGTGTTTGTGGAAGGAAAGCATTTGTCGAATCAGTGTCCTCTTGAAAGAGAGGATTTTTTCTCCTCCTTGTATAAACTCTATAAGCCACGATGTCTTAATTTGACGCAGGAGGTGGCAACACAGGTCTTCTGGCTGCAATATCAACTTTCTCTTCCTCTTTGTCTAGAAGAGTAGTAGCGTTTCTCCACTGAGCAAGGGTTTCTTTCTTCTCAAATATGGAACTCCTTAGGCTACTGATGATGTCTTTTTGCTCTCCATCAATTATCTAAAAATTCAATTGGATAACTGTAGGTGTAAGATCAAGCTGTTGAACTAGAGTAGTAGGATGCTAGAGAGTCATTTCCATGACATAAAGCATAAGCTTTCTTTGAAGTTTTATGCCTCATGCCCCATAGTGGGTGCCAAAAAACTGTTGGCATTTCAATTTGCACCTCTGGAATGTGAATTAGGAACAAACAACTATGCATAGATAAACTACTCTTCGAATTAGGAGGGGAAGCTCCCTCTTTGCTGATGTTGTTCAAGAAAGTAAATTAAAACCCATTTGCCTATCTTTTTGGTTCAGCTAAGAGCACAAGATTATAAAACTGAAGCGTCGTAGCTAGGATTTTCTGTTTAAGAAGTTCAACTATGACTAAGCCTACTGTAATGACATTTCTAATTTCTCAAGTAAACGCAAAGCAAGAGAATTAGAAATGGACAAGGAAGGATTCTTTGACAAAATAATTAAATAAAATTTTTCCCAACGTACATCTACTTTCAATTCAAGCTGAAAAAGAGATCACATAAGCATAACACATAAAACAAAAATTTGAGACATTATATCAGGGAAAAGTAGGCACAAGACTTTATTTTCTCAAATCTCAAGAACAAAAGATTACACTTCCAGGACAACAGGATTGTAGAAAAATAGGATTACAGTTTGGCCATCAAACCAAAATACATTAACACAAGACACATGCCCTGAACAAGAACTTGTAGCTAAAAGAGACTTGCAAACTTGTTCTTACACTAAGTGAACTGAAACTACACAACAACAATTTGTAGGAAAAATAGGCTCAACAATTTGTTATCACAAGCATCGTTAAGAAAATAATGGGAAAGGTTTCCTTTATTTATACACAAGCAAAGGAGTAGGGAACCCTAAAATCTCCTTACTTTTACAACTAAGGCATGCCAACATGCAAGCTTTATTTCTAAAACTAAAACAAGATAAACATCTAACCACCTAATAAAGCATAAAAACAGGAAATGCCAACTATTATAATTTGTTTTCTTTCTATTCTTCAAAGAATGGATAAGAATTGAGACAAGAATAGAAAGAAAACTAGAAGAAAGCTTCTAGATAATTGTTTCTTTAAATCTCCACCACATCAGCTAAGAAGCAGGAAACTGTATCTCTGTTAGGAGCATCAATACTATCTATGGAAAATTTCCACTATTCCAAGATTTTTTCCCCTTCTGCAATTGATCTCAGAAAATATTCAACCTCATTGGTTGCTTTCTCAAACCTTGCTAACATCATGGAAATTTGACTCATCCTCCCAACAATAGGATTGTTGCCATCGCTACCATGAACAACATTCTGGAACTCAGCTTGGACTTCAACAAGTTCAATGTAAGAGCCATCATCAAGACAATACCGACAAGGGATTCCCAAAAAAATTTTGTTTATGAACTGGAGAGAATCAACCACCCTTTTTCTGTATGCACCTAACTCTTCAGATATCCTTTCATAGGTTCTCACCTTGAAAAGGTGACATTATTTCCATGCAAGGAGTTTCCTCTTGTGTTCTCTTGAAACCGTTGAGCCATATGTTGTACCCAAATCTGCCATGATGATCTCATGTATAGGTTTCACCTCTGCTATCAACTAATAAAATCCTTGAATCCCTTGGTGTAAGTCATGAGCATTATTCCTTAGCTGATATATTTGTGCCAAGATTTATTTTCCTCTGATGATGAACCCTTCAATCCATTCTTGTGTTTGTTTCCCACATATCACCAACTGCCTCAACTGTTGATGATCAGCTGGTGTCTCTCGAACTTGGGTCAACAACTAAGTATCCTGTGAAGTGTCATGAACAAGATTAGAAATATATAACAAGAGTTGTCAGATTTCAGCCTTGAGGGTTGCCTTATCTTCTCCATCTTTGATCACTCTTTCTTGAAGACTTTGAGATGCAACTCTTAACAAACTTACATCTGTGTGCCTAATGATTTTACCAAGATTGGTCTTAACCATTATGAAATCATCCACATCCACTTCATCTCTGTTTCTATCTTCAGGAGGCGTAGCAGTCTCCATGATCATCTCACCATTAGGATTCCTTTAAAAGTGAACTTGTTTCTTTGCTTTCTTTTTAGGTGCCTCCTGATAAATGTTGTCAAGATCATCAAAATTTAGTTGATATGAAGGTCTTCTTCTCTTCCTTCCCAGGGAGCTCTCAAGCCAAGATGTGGTATCTCTACTAACTTCCCTAGGAGGTTAAACTGCAACTCCTTCATCTTCTTCATCCTCTAGATCAATGTGAATTGGTGAAGACCTTGGCAATGGTGGAGAATCATGTGTCAAAGGCACATCTTCTATTTATTTTCGAGGTATGGACTCTTCTGGAGGAGCTTTTGCTTCAACTGTTGGCTCCTCTTGTATGACTATATTTGAGAAGTCCAACCTTCTCCTTACGTTTTTTGTTGATCCACTGCCCTTTACACCCTCTTGAGGCTGACTTATACCCATCATCTTTGGTTGTGCTCTAGAAGAAGAGGGAAGTGATGACTGTATTCTTGGTAGCTCTGCTACTGGAATAGATTTCTTCCTCTTGAGGACGAAGAAAGTCTTGATGTATTCAATGACTTGGCGTGTCCTTTCTTCCACCAAGATGCTTTCTTTGTTGGCCCAATTGACCTGTGGAAGAGGTTGTTCAATTTTATTTTGAGTGTATGCTAGAAGAAGTACATCTCCATTATCATCTAATAATCCCTCAATATCCTCTGACAAGCAATCTTTTATTTGATGGAGAGTAAGTCTAATGTAATTGTGCCTCTATACCTTGAACTAATCTCTACAATTGGCCCAAAAATCTTCAAGCGCAGGCACATGAGCATAGTTCTGACCAATTCAAGATGCAAAGACGCCATGAGGGTCATATGATCATCTCTTATTGTATGGATTGAGACCAAGTTTAGCCAACTCATCTTCCATGGAATCGGCATCTTCTGATGATCCACATCTGTAAATTCCCAATTCAAATGGAAAACTGAGGGCAGGCTTCTTTCAATTCTGCAAGAAAGTGTGGACATTGTATACTTGCCTTAGGAATTCCATGAAAACCACTTCATCTGATGGATACCTTAGAAACATCAATGGAGCACTAGAGAATCCATAAACTCTTATATAGGTGAAGCTAGGAAATTGAATAAACCAATCTTCCCACTTCGCCATTACTGCCCTAACAGTTGATGAAATACGTACGTGCAATTCATTATCTAGTTCTTGCACCGTGTGCATCAAGAAAGCCTCATTTACCCTTTTGTAGTGATGTGATGATTCTACAAACTCTAGCTAAGGGTAATGATTGTAAACATGTATATTCAAAGTCCCCATGGTATTCAACCCTCTAAATTTGCCTTGGAAGGCTACTAGGTAGACTAGGTAGGAGTGTATCAATGGGTTGATTTCTAAGGTTAGATTATCAAATATTAAAGCATAGAAACCCAAAGAACTATGAAGTACATTGAAAACTAAAAGAAGAAATGATTATACCAGTCAATCGCTGAAGCTTCCATGATTCATCTTCGTAGCACCTTCTAACTTGTTGATTGTTGCCCTCAGATCAAGTGTGTGAGCAATTTGATGCCAAAGAGTATGACAAAGTCCTAAACAAGCTTTGAAGGATTTGAATGATCAAATGAAATCTAAATGCCTATGAAAAAATGAGTACAATGTCTATGACTAGAATTAAGTATGCCAAAATCACTAATAAAAATGCAAGTATATGAATATGAGCGTGAGTAGTCGAAAATGTGAGCAAAATTGTCATTTTATAGAAAATACAATTTTGGATGGATGGATGAGATTGAAAGTTGACAGAAGCCTAAAATCAGAGGTCTAGATTTCATGTGACAATCCCTAATCAGGGTTAGGGAAAAATCATTAAATGAGTGGTCAAGATGTCATCTAAGAAGATCAAATCGACGGTTGAGAATAAATGAGATAATTAATCCAAAAGATAAAGATTTTTGAAAATCAAGAAGATAAAGACTACTTGATTTGTGAGATTCAAAAAATCAATAAGATGAGAGTTGAACTAAAAAGCAAATTTGGAAAATCAAGAATTTGCTTAATTGCTTGATTTTTGGAAGAATATTACCATTTTGAATTAAATAAATTCAAAATATGGATTTTGTGTGATAATTAATAATCGATTTTCAAATTATTTACTAAAATGAACTGACAGTCAAGAATGTGAGATCATTTTAAATAATTTCAATTATTTAAATGAGGAAATGTTAAATTTGGTAATTAAATAATTAAAGATAATTATTTAATTTAAACATTAATAATTAAATAAATTAATAAATTCATTTAATTATGAGAATTAGTGACATATTAAATAAATAAATGAAATTCATTTATTTAATAATCAGGAAGAATAAATGAACAAAGGTAACTAAATAATAGGCCCTTAGTGACGTATTGAATAAATAAATATAATTTATTTATTTAATAATCATGAAGAATAAAAGAGATATGAATCAATTAAATAATTATAAATTATTTAATTAATAGTCGAATGTGGACCAAGGACATAATTAAATGTCATAATTATGCTAGGACAAAAGTGATAAAATAAAGCTTGCAGGCCTAGGTCATTTTTATGTGTCTACATTTTTCCCCTCTTTGTCATAATGTAGCATGTTGCGTTGTGACAAAGAAAATAATTTAAAGTCATGCTCCAAGGTATGGAGTATCGATGCCCCTCGGGAAATTTTTCAAATTTTGAGCCGGCGACAAAATTTTTTTTGGAAAGTGTCTCGATAAGTCAATTAATGACTAGAAAAATGATGGCGCAGACAGTTTCGGATTCTGACATGTTTAAAGTGGCCAAAGGGGTGGTCAAAGTTGGTCAAAAGGGCCTCCAGTAATAACCTAGTTGACAAAAGTCATTTTGACTTTATAAATAGGTTGACAAAGGGGTAAAAGTCAATTCATTTTCACTATTTACCTTAGCAAATCTGAGAGCTCAGAGCAAGGAGGACTTCGGCGAGGATGGTGATTCCAGTGACTAAGCATCGTGGTGAGATTGTTTGGACCTACAGACGGCCAGAGGGCTCAGAGCCAGCGGTATGTACCCCTAACCCACTTTGTCATTTTCTTGATTGGCATGCCAAAATTAGGACTTTAGGGCGAACAATGAATGTGCTGTGACGCATATGCATGTGCGTAAGCCGCATTTAAATTTGTGTTCAACACATTTGATGCGTTACGACACAAGTGTAAGGGGTATTTAGGGAAGGCCAAGGATGTGTAATGCATTTGCAAAAAAGTGTGACACATTCATCATATCGGGCCGCATTCGAGAGTTATAACGCCACATGTGTCATTTTGTGATGCATTCATCAGTTTGAGCGACGCATTGGAATGAAGTGACACATGTGCCATAAACTGTGACACAAATGCCCTGATGTGATGCAATTGAATGACAAAATGACACAATCGATATGTCGCGACGCATGTGAAGTACAAAATGACGTAACCATTTTTTAGCGATGCAAGTGCAGTCAATGTGACGCATTTGACTTTGACTAGGACTGATTTTGATGCTTTTCAAATTTTAAATGCTTTTTAGTTATAATGATGAAAATGACGATTGTCCAGAAGGTACTGATGTGTTGTTTGATCATGTGCAAGGACAACTAGCACCCATATATATGCGAGAGAGCAAGCCATCGACCTTCCAGTTTGGTGATCAACTGACTCAGTGGGAGCGACAACGGTTGATGCAGTTGGGCTTATATTATGCTATCTATATGTCTGTTATTCGAGAAAATCAGGGTTTGTTGACTGCATTATGTGAGAGGTGGCAGTTAGAGACATGCTCATTCCACTTGCCAATGGGAGAGGCCACAGTGACGTTGGAGGACGTCTATCGTATCTTACGTCTACCGATCCGAGGAGAGCGAATTGTTTACGACCCTCAACATGGGTATCAAACATTCACAACGTACTATCAAGATGAGGGAGCAGGACTCGACATCAAGGGATATGAGATCCGCTGAGAGTTTATGGTGGAACATTATGCCCAGTTTGATTCATTTCTAGCGACACTCATCGGCGGGATACTGATTCCTAACCAATGCGGGCATGGGTTTCCCATTGGTTGGGGAGACGTGATAGTGGGGATGAGGCGGTATAGGACAGTGTATGCCTAGGGGCCTTATTTGTTGGGCACACTCTACCATCAGCTTCACAAGGTGGCTTATAGGAGGGCAGAGAGCATTTCCTTTGGGACTACACTTCTGATGATATGGGCCTGGGAGAATGTGGCCATATTCTGACCTCCTATCCAAAGACCGCAGCTAGCTGAGGGGATGCCCTATGCCTATTACTATGCCAGTGCCCTACAACAGACCAGGATGGGAGAGCCAAGTTGGTGGCGCCATCAGATTCATACCATGGTTTCATTCATCTGGAGACCCTACAAATACTACCAACAGTGGGATGATGAGGATGACCATCTGAGCTTGTGCAGACAGTACCATTATCTGATTGGTAGGATAGTGCAAATTCAACTCATTATAGAGATGTACCTGCCACAACGTGCACTGAGACAATTTAGGGAGCAACAGGGTGTACCAGTAGGCACAGCTAAGTATGTTAGATCCTCTAGGGAGTCAGGTTGGGGGCCACCGATTCCTGTAGCCTTTGTCGAGCAACAGATTGATGGGCTAGTAGCCCAACATTGGGGATGGAGAGGTGGAGTTGCAGATCCCAAGACTAAAGTTGGCTATGAATTATGGTGGCAAGCACATCGACCAGTGCCACTGACAGATCCAGATGGGTTAGCGCTGATTGATAGGAGCTCAATTATACCACGTGTGTCGAGAGCTAGGCGAGGTGGAAGAGATGGTGACAAAGGTAGAGGTAGGGGGAGGGATGGTGGTAGAGGCAGAGGGAGGGATGGAGGCCAGGGTGGAGGGTGAGATGGGGGCAGGGACAAAGGTTGGGGTGGAGATGATGGAGATGATGGGGATGACAGAGGGGATGGCTAGAGACAGAGGAGAGATGGTCAGAGGCAGGGCCGAAGGGTACAACCACGTGTAGCTAGAGTAGCATTAGATGTCATCCCAAAGGTGGTCAAGGAGGGGGAGAGATAGGAGGGGGAGCCGAGGCAGGAGTAGGAGGAGGATAGATAGGAGGAGTAGTCGAGGCAGGAGTAGGAGGAGGAGAGACAAGAGGAGCAGCCGAGGCCGGTGTAGGAGGAGGCCAGACAGGAGCAGGAGCTTGAGGTGGATGTGGATGTGGATGTGCCTCAGGATGAGGGATTTGGTGGCAAGGAGGTCTCAGAGGAGGACGATGATGATGGAGATGATGATGATGCTATGGATGAGGATGAGAGGCTCATAAGATTTAGGATGGTGGAGGGAGATGAGGAGATACCATCCAACTCGACACTGCCCCATGATGCCACGAGAGACCAAAGGGTGGTAGATCTTCAGAGGAGACTGGATGAGAGTGTTGTACAGGTCAGAGCATTGCAGTCAAAGCTAGAGGTGGCTCGGGTAGAGCGGGATCAAGCAGTGATCTGTGAACAGGAGTTGGCACAATGGTGTGTGGATTTTGCGGCTTTATGTTCAGGACCTTCAGGGGATATGGCTCATGAGCTTGCCAGGGTGAGCACTCGGTACGGGCAGTACAAGACTCCCTATGAGCAGGAAGTGCCTCCCGAGCGACGAGATCCTACACGGTCATGCTCACAGACGAGGACAGGCAGTGGTCATAGATTAGGGAGTGGGAGCAATAGTAGGAGTCACATTAGTACAGGAGGGTCTACCTCGTCAGGGCACACATTAGGGCATAGATCCCATCAATCACACAAGAATTCCTTGAGTCATCATTCGAGTCGTAGTCATGGGTCTACTGGTTCAGAGCAGAGGTCAGTACAAAGGCAGCCACCAGTGATATATCCTTCATCCTCTCAGAGTCAGGCTGCAGTGTCAACACAGGTACCATTAGTGTCAGTGCCATCAGGTTTACAAAAAAAGGTTGTTACCGTTCCACTTATTACCTCAGTGCCAGTCACAAGTCCTCAGCCACCACACTCTTTTCCACGAGGGGATGATGGGAGCCTTTCCTAGGAACATGTTTGCTACATTTGTTTCTATGTTATGACACATTATGTATAGACCATTGAGCCTGCGAGCTCTATTTTTGGGATATCTCTTGACTCTATCCTATGACATATATTTTTGAGATGATGCTATATGACGCAGTTTTGATGTGGCCTACATGTGTGTTATGTGATGTTATTTTATTTTTGCATTATGATGTATGTAATGTGGTACCTATGTGAATTTATGCATTTATGATGGATGATGATATTATTTATATGTCTTGTCATGTATGTCCTATGATGGTTACTTATGATGTGATGCCCTGATAATGTAATGCTTGTTTATGTGCTATGTCGATGTTGTATCATGGATGATAATGATATGCATAATGTATTTATTTGAATGGATGCCATGTCAATGAAATGTATATGATTTAATGCTATGGATGATGTATGTATGGGCTTAATGCAATGTCTATATGATTATGTATGCGCTTATGTTTTTGTATGTCACAGGATATCATCGTTAGATGGACAAGAGAAGATGACACGACAGAAGGAGATGCATGTTAGTTCCTAGACCAAATCCTTCAAAACTTTACTATAGGACTTTTTATATTTATTTCTCTTAATCATCACTGGGCAGATTGTTGTGATGGCCAACAAACACCATGATATGACATAGATCAAGGTGTGCAAGGTCGTACCATCACCTACAAGACAAGCAGTCACAAACAAGGATGATCATGACTCATACTAAGAGCGCAATTTCCTGTCTTTTTGTCATAACCAACCACAAGCATAAAAAGACAAGAAGGACAATTCATGAAACGACATTGCTTCTCTAAATCCTGTTTCCAGGACATCCTTGAGAAACTAGCAGCATGATTTCTGAAATACAAAATAGAGCCATTATCATGATACATCACTATTTTTCTAAATCCCAAAATCAAGACCTTGCTGAGAAACTAGTAACATGCGTGTCAAAAGTTAAGAATAACGTCATGATACATCAGTGCTTCTCTAAATCTTGTTGTCAGGATCTCGTTGAAAAACTAGTAACATGATGAAAAATCCAAAGATAAGTGCCAAGTATTTCCAAGTGTGTCTGGATGCCAAGTGTTTTAATGTCAAGATGTCAGGTTTGATGATGTTGAGATGTCAGGGTGTCAAGGTTTTGACGATGCCAAGATGATGAATATCGAAGATTTCCAAATTCTAGAGGGACATCCTGAATAATGTTGATGTCAAGAGGATTGATCCCTAAATGTCCAAAGGGATCCCTCGAAATGCCAGGTGACAGTTACGATGCCTAGGAAGGACACATCCTAAGGCATAAATGACAGAGTTTTTTCTTCAGAATGACACATCTGAAGAATACTGATGTCGAGAGGAGTGATCCTTAGATGTCAAGAGGATCCCTCAAAATGTCGAATGACAGTGATGATGCCTAGGAAGGATACATCCTAAGGCATGAATGACAAAGGTTATTCTTTAGAAGGACACATCTGAAAGCTAACCAAGAGTTGACAGTTTGACAGGTTATGATCATTTGACTTTTTTTGACTGATTTTGACTTGTGTTGACCATCTATCAATTTTTTTGAAATGTTGATGTGATTGACATGTTTGAATAAATGATTGTCATACTTTGTTTTAGGAATTTTCCCATTTGTAAAATGATTTGTCTTGACTTGAAGACTTTTGACGTGTGTGCCAATGTAATGCCATGAACCCTAATGGATTGACCTAGTGTGGCCTTGGCGGCTCATCGACAGATGGCCTTGCCTACGTCATACACTCAGAGACCTCGTAGTTCGACACGATCAATGACTTTGTCTTGATGACCAAAGATTGCATCATGATTTTATTTTGACAAACCTAAAAGGACTAACGTAATATCTCAGGGACTCGAAAATGAGTCTTTCCTACGTAGCAAATGCATAGAGACAACGTAGTTCAGACGGATGACAAAGACTTGACTAATATGACAGACATGATGAAACGTGACTTTGTTTTGCATTTTTTGAGAAAGTTTGGCATTTGTTGTGGTTTCTTTAAGACGTTTTTCAATTTTTAGGTCTTTCTTCAGGACATTTTGTGATGTTTTTGTTGATTATCAAGGTGAAGAAAGCTTGCAATATGAACTTAAATAGGTGAATGCAAATCTGAAATATGTAGATTAACCTTTAGCCTTAGTGTGAAGAAAGAATGAGAGAGAGAGATATAAGAATCGTAACACATGCAACAACAGATTTACGTGGAGAAACCCCAAAGGGAAAAAACTCCACCACAGAAAGAGAGGCAAGTATATTACTAATATTATGAAATATTACATGCAGCAATAGACTTCTCTTATCATCCCTGTAAAATCCTGCAGCACCCTATTACCTTGCAAACCTGCAAAATTGAATTGAATAACTCTAGCTCAAGGCCCCTATTTAAAGAGATTTGTGAGGATGAAAACCACCATGGTTTCACCAAACAATAGGTAGAAATACCACCTAGAAAAACCCACACCTCCCTTCATAGAATGTTCATGACATCCTAAAAATAGCCTCTTACAAATGCTTTTACAGCTATCATAAGGCATAACTTATGCATGAGCACCTGGGGTCAAAGATAGCATATTCTGTCATAGGAATCTGTCATACTTGTCATAGGAATCTGTTATAATATCATAGCATCTTATGACAACTGTCATACATGTCATAGATGCTCTTACAACATCCTAACAACCTCATTCTAGAAGATTCCAAGTGGGATGCCTAACTAGTTTGTCCTTTTCCTAAATGACAAACGGTAACGATAACACTACATTTACATTGTCTCTTTCACCACCGTTGGTTAAACGGTTTCACCTCTTATGGGTAAATGTTGAAAAAACTTTAGGAGAATAATTAATTAAAGGATTTACAAGGTTGATGGCACCTAAATCCTAACAGTTTTGGTCTTTCTTCAGGACATTTTATAATGTTTTTGTCTTTTTTTAGGACTTTTTGTGATGTTTTTATCTTTTTTCAAGACATTTTGTGATGTTTTTGTTCTTTTTTCAGGACTTTTACAATTTCCGAGACCATGCATGATATCCACTATAGTCACATGATAAAATTTTTGCCCCTAGTCAGGTCCAAGACTTAGCCAATTTTAAAGGACGTGAAAGGGATATGCCTGGGGTGCCAGATGGATAGTATTCAGGACTTGATGTCAACCTTTTGTCAATCATGAATTATTTATCTTTACTATTTTTTTCATTTATTATTATTTTTGGTTCTGCCAAGACGCTTGTTTGCCAGGTTTTCATCAAGGCAACAATTTTTTACCATTTTTCATTTTTTTTGTATTTTAAGGTTTTCAGCTCGACCTTCTGATGCTATGCGTAGAGCTTTCAGAGATGTAGACTATTGATAGGCTCTATTAGTTTTTCTCCATCTAGATTCGCCAGCTGATAAGCTCCAAAACCAAAAGAGAATATGATGACGTAGGGACCTAGCCAATTTGGTTTGAATTTGCCAAGTTTTTCTCTGTCAGCTTGATTCTTAGGGTTCTGCATGAGGGCTAAGTCACCAATGTCGAAGTTCCTGACCATGACTCTCTTGTTGTAACTGTGACAGAGACAGTTCTGATATGCCTGCAGATGGTTCAGGGAATTATGCCTTCTTTCTTCTAACATCTCCAACTCATGTAGACATGACTATCTATACTCATCATCAATCAGACCCTTCAAGGAGACTCGTAAGGAAGGAATTTCAACCTCAATGGGCAAGATGGCCTCAGCTCGAAAGACCAGGGCGAAAGGAGTGGCTCCCATAGGCATGTGAATGCTAGTGCAGTAAGCCCATAGAGAAGGGTTGAGTTGAATATGCCAGTCACGGACAACATCATTGACAGTCTTTTTAAGGATTTTAACAATGATTTTATTTGATGCCTCGACTTGACCGTTTCCTTGCAGGTAATACAAAGAGTAAAAATGATGTTGGATGTGAAATCACTCACATAACTCATGAACGTCTTGGTTTTTAAACGGATGTCCATTGTCAGTGATGATGGATTGTGGAAGGCCATAACAGAAAATGATATAGTTAAGAATGAATTTGGATATTTGTTTGCTGGTTATGTACGTCAAGGGGATGGCTTCGATCCACTTTGTAAAGTACTCAGTGGCGGTTATGATGAATTTTTGGCCATTGGATGAGATAGGATGGATCTTTCCCATGAGGTTGAGTCCCCATTGCACGAAGGGCCAAGGAGAAGTGATCGGCCAAAGTTCTTGTACTGGAGCGTCAATCAAATCACTGTGAATCTGGCATTGGCGACAAGTTTTGACATATTCTAATGCATCTTTCTCAATGGTTGGCCAATAGTACCCAAGTCTCGTAATCTTCTTGGCCAGAGTAGGACCACTCGAGTGAGACCCGCATATACCCTCATGTACTTTGCGTAAGGTTGTGCGTGCTTCGTTGGTGTCGAGACATCTAAGGAGGGTGTTGTCAAAGCTGCGGTGATAAAGGGTGTCACTAACAATGGCATATCTCGTGGCTTTTCGAATAAAAGACTTCCTCTGGTTATTGGATAGATTAGGGGGGAGGGTTTGAGACTTAAGGTAGTCATGGATATCTTGGTACCAAGGATAATCGGGACCAACAATCTCGTAGACCATTTCTGATTCTGGAACATCATAGGCGGGGACCAACAATTGTTCTATCAAGAATTCCAGCTGAGGCATATTGCTTGGAATATCGAGGAGAGAGCCTATTGTAGCCATTGCATCTGCTGCCTTGTTTTTTGCTCTCGGAACTTGCTCAAAAGTCACCATGTGAAAGAATGTTTGGAAGTTGTCAACCATTCGTTTATAGGGCATGAGCTTCTCATATTTTGTGTCATAGTCATCATTAACTTGGTTGATGACTAACTGAGAATCCCCATAGACATGCAATGCTCTGATTTTCCATTTTATTGCCATTCTAAGTCCTGTGACCAGTGCCTCATATTCCACCACGTTATTTGTACATTGGAAAGCTATGCGGAAAGACTTGGGAATGGAATCTCCTGAGGGGTGATAAACAATATCCCTGCCCCCGAGCCATGATTAGTATGTGATCCGTGAAAGTATATCCTCCAGGGTGACTTTGGTTCTATATGGAATATTGATTCATCTAGGAAATCGGCCACTAAGGGGTGATCACTTTGTATAGGCACGTCTGCCAATTGGTCTGCAATCACTTGTCCTTTGATCGCTTTTCTTTCGACATACTGAATGTCATATTCACTTAGAATCATGACCCATTTTTCTAGATGTCCTGTCAATGTTGCATGACTCAATAGATATTTGAGGGGGTCAATCTTGGCTGCCAACTGTGTCTGAATGCTCAACATATAATGTATTAGCTTCTGAGTTGCAAAGACAACTGCTAGACAAGCACACTTAATTGATGTGTAATTTAGTTCATACCCAACCAATGTCCAACTAATATAATATATGGCACTTTTTTTTCTTCTTGGTCATTTTGTGCTAGTAATGCCCCCAGTGTTGAATTAGTGGTAGAGATGTATAAAATCAAGGATTTTCCGTGAATGGGTGACATGAGGACTGGAGGTGACAATAAGTAATCTTTTATTTTCTGAAAAGCTTCTTGTCATTTATTTGTCCACACAAAGGGGATGCCTTTGCGTAGAAGATATTGGAATGGTTGACACTTGTCAACCAATTGTGCTATAAAACACCGAATAGATTGTACCCTGCCTTGTAATGTCCTAAGTTCACTTATTCCTCTAGGAGGAGGCATGTCCATGATGGCTTTGACTTTTGCTAGATCAAATTCAATGCCTCTTCGAGAAACTATGTATCCCAAGAGTTTAGCCGATGTTACACCAAAGACACATTTCTTAGGATTCAGTCAAACTTTGTATTCTTCTAGTCTCTTGAAAATTGTGTCTAACACCTTCAAATGATCTTTTCTTGTTATTGATTTAGCCAGAAGGTCGTCTACATAATCTTCCATTATTTTATGCATCATGTCATGAAATATTGTGGTCATAGCCCTCTAATATGTGGCACCTGCATGTTTAAGACCAAATGGCATGACATTCCAGCAGTATGTACCCCAAGGGCAAGTGAATGTTGTTTTATGCTAGTCTTCGGGGGCAATACGAATCTGATTATAGCCGGAGAAACCGTCCATGAGGGACAGCATCTCGTATCCTGCCGTTAGGTCGACTATGATATCTATATTTGGCAAAGGAAAGTCATGTTTTGGGCATGTGTTGTTTAAGTCTCTGAAATATGTGCAAACTCGGATCATTCCATTTGGCTTCGTTACTGGCACAAGGTTAGATATCCATTCAGCATAATCAATAGACCGTATGAACCCAGTGTCTAGAAGTTTCTTCAACTCAGCCTTGACCAATAGAGCGACCTGAGGATGCATTTTGCGTAACTTTTGTTTAACTAGTTTGGAATTTGGAAATAGTGGCAGATGGTGCAAAACCAGTTTTGGGTCTACTCCCGACATGTCGACATAGGACCATGCGAAGTTGATTTTACATTCTACAAAGAACTTGTGAAATTCTAGTCTCTCTTCTTCAGTCAAGGATGCAGCAAAGAGGACCATTTTGGGATCTTTTGTTGTTGATATGTTGTCTTCTATGGTGTCCTCTATGAGCATAACTGATTTCTCTTGAGTTACGGGAAGAAAGTTCAGCCCTCCATCTTTTGGTCCCTCGGAGAGGTTTTCACTCACAGATACGTCCTTTGTTTTTACTTTTTTATCGTCAAAAGGTGCCTTTCAATTTTCACCTAAAGACGTTTCATTTTTTGTTTTATTTTTAATTTTAATTTTATGAATGGAGGATAGAGCAGTCTCGCCAAAGTAGGCTGCACAATCTAGGTCAATGGAAAATCCTTCCTTGTGATCACCACTGGGTATGCCCTCACATAATCCCATAAATTCTGCAATAGCCTCATCATTCTGAAAGGTGTCTAGGACTGGTGAGCCTTGTTGGTCCCAATCGATTAATTGTGGATAGACTAGGGAAATTCCATCGTCAGCATTGGTGAATTGAGGGGAGGGTACGGAAAGCATGCAGAAAAATTCAGAGATATTGTAGATTAAATTATCATCATCCAATTCCACATCGGACTCTATCCAATATTCCCCTTCACTTGTTTCATATTCGTTGTTAAAGTAAGGGGTGAAGGACTCAGAGTCGCATTTGTTAGCGTTATTTGGAAGTTCAGATGGATTTGAATGATGGTTATGAGGTTGGGATGGTGGGGCTTGTATGTCATGGGGAAGGGAAATGGAACTATGACTATTTGGTGCCAGATTGATTTTAAATGTTTTCCAAAAATTTTGTTCAGAGGTAAGCTCCCCCATTTCAACAAACAAATCATCGAGGAAACAATCACTTAAGGATCTTTGAGAGCCAAATTCCCACTCTTGGGAGTCAGTTTCGGTAAAGGTTTCCTTAGCGGTCTCGACACTTTCTGAAGCATGCACGCGCTGACTCGAAATTCCACTGGTACGTCGGTCATCATTGTCAGGCAATCCATACCCTAATCCAATATACTTTGGTATTTTGAAAGATTCTATGGGCTCTCCGCGTCCAGTTTTATTTCTGCCTAGGCCACTAGTTCCATTGTAGCCTTTAGCCTTCATCATGTCATATCCCTTGCCATATTTCCTAACTGGTAATGGGGGTAGGTCGACCATTTCTTTATAGATCCATCTCATAATATCAGCAAGGTCCTCGTTACTCATGTCTCCCCATTTTATGAAAACCATTTTTTGTAGAACTTTGAAAATTTCTTTGGGTTCCATTCTAAAACATGGTCAACCATAGACCTTTAGAGACTTGGGTATTGTTGTGATGCTATATGTCATATGTAGTTTGAATTCTCCACAGCCTAGGTCCTGGATCCTGACATTGGGTGCATCCTTAGGATGTGTGGAAGATGGTGGTGTGGTGGAAGATGTGGACGGAATGGACGTGGAAGATGATGCGAGTGTGGATGGGTCAATGTATTTAGAAGAAAAGGAGCCAGGAGCTTCTCGGTTGATGGGCACTCAGTTTTCAAAAATACCCCTTAGATTGGTGCAATATTGAAAAGGTTCGGGGTCTCCATATATGGTGATTTATGTGTCATCAAATGGGAATTTTAAGCATTGGTGATATGTAGAGGGAACAACTTTTAGGGCATGAATCCATGGACGACCAAGCAAGATGTTGAAGGGTAATTCTAGATCCAGGACCTGGCAAGTTGTATCCACAATGACTGGTCCCACTCTGATAGGAAGAGAAATAACGCCTCGTGAAGAATGTTCTTCGTCATCATATGCCTTTATGAATATACTCTTTGTGGGGTCCACGCATGCATCAAAAAATCCTAGAGCCTTAACCAGTTTCAAGGAGCATATGTTCAATCCTGCTCCACCATCTACTAAAACTCTTCTAACCTTGTGCTTATGGATGAAAGTTTCAATGTGTAATGCATCAATATGGTTAGTCTTGGGTGACGAGTAGTCTTGATCAGAAAAGGTGATGTGATGAGGTGTAGTGAGGTATCCCACCATGGTCTCAAATTGGTTGACATCAATATCCTTAGGGACTGACGACTATTGCAGTGTTTTATCCAGTATAGCCTTATGTGTGGGAGAGATGCGAAGCAACTCAAGTATGGAAATTTGTGTTGGAGTTTTTCCAAGCTGGTCGATAAGGTTAAACTGACTCTTAGGTTGCCATTGCTTTGTGGTCGAGGCGGGTTGTGACTGCCTAGGAGATGGACCAGGTATGGTGATCTTAGGTTGCCTAATGAGAGGCGAACCAACTATGGTGACCTTGCCACTTCGAGTAGTCGCATTGCATTGGGGTGCTCATTTGACTGCGATGGTGTTGATGTATTCATTGTCAGTTCAGACCTTGTTTATAGTAGGTCCACCAGAATAGTCATACTTGGCGCGGGTGTAATTGGCTTGATTATTGTTTGTCTTAGGACCTAATGTGGAAGCATTATTAGAACCATGGTATTGCAATGGGTTCTTATGAATGGTATGGTTGGAATTTTATGGGAATTGTGGCCCACCTAATTCAATTATTCGACTCTCGATAAGGTGTTGCACAATATTTTTGAGTTGTCGACAGGACGATGTCTTGTGTCCTTTAGCCCGGTGGTAAGCACAAAAGGCATTATCATACTACCATGACAGTTTAAATTGCCCTGGGTCATACGGTTTTGGTTCTTCAAGTGTGATGAGATCGTTCTGAAGGCATTTCTTGAGGACTTCCTCCATGGGCTCACCCAAGGGAGCGTATGTGCGAACCTTGGGGAATTGTCTCATCTGATGGTATTGTCCTTGATTTTGACTGTTTTGACCATTTTGGTTGTTTGGGATAGCATTGGTGGGGGGTGTTAGTATCGTCGTTGGCTTGTTTTGCGGTTGATCCCTTTCAGAGCTAGTATAGGACCCATAGTGTTTATAGCCTTGGCATCGACAACACCATCATTGGTAACATGTTTATTTTTGACCCAGTACTTATTTTTGTCAGTGGGAGAATTTGCATTTTTATTTTTAGGACCGTACTTTAGCTCCCCCTTTGCAATAAGGGATTTCTCAATCTGGACACCTTTTTCAACTAGGTCCATGAAGGCTGTGCAACAATGTACTTGTAATGCATATTTTAAGGGTCCTAGAAGTGTTCGAACGAACATGTCCACCTTTTCCTTTTTGGGTATGTCGATGTGACAACAACTAGCTAGACTTCTCCATTTTTGAAAGAATGGGATGAATGTTTCACCAACATCCTCTTGCGTGAGATTGCATAAGCTAGTAATAGAAGTGTCCATTTCAATGTTGTACGCGCAATTTTTTATGAATTTGTGTTTAATTTCATCCCATGTTTGGATATCCTTTTGAGTGGAGAACCATTCAAGGGTAGGACCTGCAAGACTTTTAGAAAAAAGTCTCATCAAGTACGTTTTTTCATAGGCGACGTCCATACAGTTGGTTGCAAATTCTCAAACATGTTCGATAGGGTTTGTCTTTCCTCTGTATTTGGTAAAATTAGGTGACACATATCCCGAAGGAAATGGTGGCATGTATAAGTTCATGTTGAAGGGATATACAGATAGATCATATGACACTTCTGATTTCTTGCCAGATATTTGTATGTTTTCTATGGTCTTCTCTAGACCCATCAACTTTGCTTGTAGGGCATCAATTATAGGGTCATTTATGGTCCCATACATAGGATTGATTGGTACGACATAGGTCCCCATTTGTTGTCAGTGGATGTTGTCATGTTGTTGAGGTACAGGTTGTGGCATGTATGATGTGTGTTGATTTTCATGTTGTTGGTATTGAAATTTTGGATTGGGGGCATGTTGGTGGGTATGAATATGGGATGAGTATGTTGGGATGTGTCCCCTAACCATTTGGGTCAATATTTGGGGAATATGGTGACCATGAATATTTTGATGTGCGAATGATGCCATAGGGTGTGTGTTTTGACTGCCTTGTCCAAATTGTTGGGTTTGTACAAGGGGAATGGTCATATTTTGTCCTTGGGAGGTGATGGCATTAAGCTGTGTTGACGTGTTAACATTTTTTTGTTGTCCTTGAATAAAGATACGTCGTTTGCCTCCACCCAAAGGATTTTGTGAGATACCAATGAGAGGGTATGATGAAGATGTACTCATAGTACTAGATGTAGTTGTCAATGTAGGATTTGTATGGCTTGATGATGCCCCCATGGCATTTACCGTAGTGGTAAAGAGAGGATTGGAATAAATTTCCCACACTGCCAAGGACCCAAAGGTGGTTCCAACTGATTGTGACAGTGTTGTGGATATTGTGGGCACTGTGACAAATTGTGCTCCAATAGATGTAGCGTTTATTGAATTGGAGTTGTTTGGAATGTTGCCGGTAGCACTCATGGTCATTGTGAAATTTTGTGAGGTAGCATCAAAGAAGGTATTGCTTGTGGTGTTTGGAGGTTGACCAATATTTGACATGTTATGCGTATTGCTGACGTTATTGGCAGGAGATGTCGATCTCAAGGTATCAATGTTGAACCCATGAGGTAATTTAGCGCCTTGACTTAAAAGTATGGCCAAATATCTATCTTTGTCATATAAGACCATTTGCTCTACAAAGTAGGCCGCCTATGGATCTTGTGCTGCAACCTCTAGGTTTTCCTCAAGTATTTTTCCATATTCATCCTTACGTAAGAATGGTTCAAAGGGGTTGTTTGATGAAGATGGTATGGTCATGAGAGGTTGAGTACTCGTGTTGCGAAATGGGTCGTCAAAAGTACAATTTGGGTCATAAGTGTGATTCGTGACATTGGAATTAGAATCTTGTCCAAATTTTCCATTTGTCTTTTCTGTCTTTCGAGTCTAGTTTCCACCATAAAAGGGAATTTCTCAAATGAAGGTAATGAAAATGATGACCAAATGCAAGGATGTGTTATGCCCTGCATAACCAACCCATTTTGATCTAGAACAAAATGGGTCCCCCTTTCTTTTCCTTTCTTTTCCTTTGGTTTTTTTTCTTTTGCTCTTGGGGTTCTTCGGGTTTTCTCCTGAGTTCAGGATTTTCCATCCCATTCGGATTTTCCTGGATCTCACTCAAACTCTGGCTTAACATTTGTTGTTCGGGAATTTTTGGTCTTTGCAGAATTCCACGTAGACCGGATTTTCCCGGTGTCTTCTTTTTTCGCGGTTTTCCTTCTCTTCTAGATTTTCCCAAAATCCGTCGTCCCCTGTTTTTCCCAGATTTGCTGGAATGTTCCCTTTTCGCTGAAATCCGTCCCGTGCAGATTTCCCCATAATCTGAAGAAATGATAAGAAGTTTGGAATAACAGGACTAGCTAATGAATAATGATGCATTTTATGATTAATTGATGCTATTTTGAGGTCTCACATGTTGTTCCTGGTTTGATAATGATCAGATTGAGTTTCTAATGGATGTTTTCATGCTTTTTCCACTGGAATCCGCCTGACTCGGAATTCTCCAAAATTCCTCCCTGGCTTGGATTCCGCGGGTCGGCCTGAAACCCGAACTGCTTGTATGATCATTTTGTTTGAAGATTTAACTGCACCCTGCTAACATAGGATTCATTTCAATGACGATTTTGATTAATTAACTGTTGTTCATGTGATCTTCACTATAGTTTTCTTTGTTGAATGCAAGATTAAATCTAGCATAGGATGGTATCGGTCAAAGGAGCTCAGTTGGAATGCATTCCCCAGTTCAGTTAGACCTAAGAATCAGCTAAGGAAACAGTTGGAAAGATCCAGAGATGTCACAGCGAGTGGAATTTACATACAGGAATCTATCGGCGGAACTAAGGTCATCATCCTAGCGAAAAGGAATTTTCTATCGGCATGAGTTTTCCCTTCAGGGGGTGGTCTTGGCAAAATCTCAAAGTCTTCCCAACCGGAGTCAAAAGATTCATACATTGGCAAAAGGTTTTCTCTGTGCCAGGATGTCTCAGCGAATCCGAGAGGTCTCACCAACTAGTGCATATAGGCACCCCCTTTGGCAGGAGTCATCTTCTTCGGCATATGGTCTCGGCGAATTCATAAAGTCACACCGACATGCCACAAGGGGATTCTATCAAGGGTCTTCAGCGAGAGAATTAGTAAGTCTCGGCGACCAAAAAAAGAACATGCAGAGACTTTCGCCGAGACATAAGGTTTCTATAAGACATCTCCCTGACCGAAGAAGGTCTGAGCAACATGAAGGAACTTCGGCGAGAGAACTGGTGTGTCACGGCGACAAAAGGGTGAACTAGTAAAGATTTTTCTGAGAGATAGATGTCTGCAAGACATCTCCCCAATGAGAGGATGCTACGGCGACACATGTGGAACAAAGAAAAACACATCGGTGTGACTACAGAGGGGTCTTGGCGACAACAGAATTCGGAAAAAGGAAGCTTCGGTCGATGTAAAGTCTCACCGACCAAAGAGAGTCTCAGCGACACGGAGGAAGCTTGGCGAAAGAGAAAGAAATCAGCGAAAGGTCTTGCCGATACAAAAGTCTCGGCGTAGTGAGCAGGGCTCACTATAAGGTCTCAGCGACCGAGCAATGTCTCCCCGAAACAGTAAGAGATCGCCAAAAGGTAGCTCTCTCGGCGGGAGGTCTGGCCGACATGAGGAGGTCACGCCGAAAAGGCTGAGCTCGAGGACAGGAGGATGTTAGGGAGACTCCAAAAGAAAACAAAGCTTCGCCATGTGGTCTCAGCGAGAGGATGCGGTCTGGCCGAAATGAAGCAAAGTCGCTCGAGGATAGATGGCTCGGTGTAATGTTTCACTGACTCATGAAGGTCATGCCGAAATAAAGGAAATCGGGGAGACTCCATAAGCATAAAGGGGTTCGATAAAAGGTCTCCCCAAGATTGAAAGGTCTTGCTGATGCAGAGGAGCTCTCGGAGAGGTAGGACATGTGCCAAGAGGTCTCAGCGAAACGAAGGAGTCTTGCCGATGGGTTTTTCAGACTCGATATGACTTCCCCTGCTTGCTGAAACGTCCCACCGACTATCTGGTGTCATGTCGATAACTGCACAATGGTGAAATCGCATCGGGGAGACACCGGTGTTGTCTCACCGACATGCGATGTTGATGAGACCATTTTGACCGCCTGATGGAGTTTGCGTGGTGTATACTCGACCAACCGGAAGGAGCCAAAAGAGTGACTCATCCATTCCTTTGATCGATTGACTACTCCTGCGCGGGAAGATCAACAAAAAGTGAGCAGGGTGGATTCTTTCCGAGAACATTTGACAATGAGTCTGCTCGGGTGATAACACAAAGATCTACAGGGAGGCCCGATGGTGCTTCTTGAAGTGGTCAACGGATAGAAAGGTCCAGAACATAAAGGAGGCGAAGATGAAGAAACTATGAGTCACAAGGACAACTGTAGTGACCACTGGCGGAAATAGATCAACATTAATGATGATATTCTGAGCATTCAAGACTGATTTCAGAAGGAGTTCGAGTATGGACACGCAGACAAAGGAGTTAATGCTACAGCAGTAAAATATCTACGGTTCTTTCCCAGAAATCCTTTCAATAATATGGATAGCAAGGCTTTACATTGAATGCACAACTGACTCTCCTCAAAAGATCTGAGAGTCGACTCTCCTATAGTCAGCAAATATTTTGTAAACCCTGGTGCAGGGGACAGCACATTCTTTTTGATGCATTCTGTATATAAGGCATTCTTTCCTCTTTGTAAAGGTTAGAACTTTTAAGGTTGGGACTTCTAGAACGGCTAAGGTTAGAACTTTTAGTGTTAGCACTTCTAGATTAGAACTTATAGTTAGTAATTAGTAGAATAGGAATAGAGGGGATAGAAGCTGATCCTGATTCTTTGTAATAGGAGCTTCTTTTGTCTTCCTGAGTAGGAGTTAGATCCAGAATAGCCTAATGTATCTTTCAGTCTTCTTAATGTAAATGGAAACAGCTTGGAGTCATAGATTTTATGTACACTGGTGATTGTGCCAGCTTTGTAATTGTTGTTTATCTCTTTTATGAATAGTAGAAGCAACCACATCTTAATCTACTTCATGTTGTGTTTCAGAATGGTGTTTGTTTTGAGTTAATCATCTGATTTGAAAGCTTTCAAGGAATGAGGTTTGATTTTCTGTTTTATTTGAATGGTAACTTGCAATCTGCTGTTGAAATAAATATTGTGAATGGATGAAGCTGTGTTTTAGTCACAAGTTAATTCTGTTATGCAGTTGTAGTTAGGAATTCCTTGGAAGGTGACAGGTCTGGTTAATTCAGATGAAGTGCCATTCTTTTCTGTTCCAAAGCCCTGGTCCATCTTTTTATATTTCTTTAAAACCCTGGTTAGAATAGGTTTTAAGTTTATGTTTGCTCTCACAACAGTCCAAAAGCTCACACCAGCAGGCCCCTTGAATATTACTGTTACATTGACCACTGAGGGACATCAGCACAGTTGAGAACCAACTACCAGGACCTTGGGAGTTAAGATATCCATGTGACTATCTTTCTCTTTCAGGAGAAACAGATTAGCAATATTTTGTTTGCAATGTTGTGCCATCTGGGGCGTCAACAAGAAATGGCGCTAGAAGGAGGGCCCTATGAGTAATTATGGATCATTGAGAGTTGGAGTGGGCCAGGTCTTGGAAAGCCTAGCTCTAATGGGTAGCCCTTTTTATATACCAGAATTTGTCCATGAAATCCCTAGTCACCTGTATGATCGGCTTCCTTTATTTTTCCCTGACAGTGGGAAAAATGCTTTTGAACATGTCAAAACTTGCAGGTGTATTCTCACTTTTCTCCAGGTTCAGCATGAGGATGTTGTCTATCAATTGTTCATCAGAACACTTCAAGGTTTAGCAAGACAATGGTATGTTTATCTGCCACCACAATCTATTTATTCATGGGCAGAGTTAGAAATCTCATTCTTAGATCAGTTTGGTCCTCAAACACAAGAGCCATCATTTGAATTTGCAACTACGAAAAGGAAACCATCAAAACTCATTTATCAATTTAATCACAGATTTATGTTTATGTATCAAAGGATTCAATCTTTAGGTTTGGTTTTGGATGATCATATACTGATAGAACATTATTATTGGGGTTTAAATTTTTCATTGGCAACCAAAGTTAGAGGTTGTGGTGAGGCTACATCCTTGCATGATGCATTTAAAATGGCTCTCTTATTGGCACAATTTGGAGGTGACACTAGAAATTTAGATAGCCAAACTTAGGGTTATAACCCTCTTGTGCTTACAAATTGCCATCATCTACAGCCTTATGCCACTTCACCCACCATCCCTGGAAAGATGCCATCATTCTCACCAAGCAGCTACCACCTTCTTAATGGTCCAAGCACCACATTTTCCCATACCCCATATCAGGTCCATCGCACACAAGACCACGGGGAGAATTCATCCCTACAAAATCCAATCATAGAGTTGAGTACTTCACTTGATAATGAAGTTATAACCATATCATCTCTTTTCAGTCATCTTCCAAAGCATACTCCATTACATCACAACGAAGCTCTAGATCAAACATTTGATTCGCTAGAATATAATTTTGATGACTTGTTTGGTGAAAAGCATGAAATGGATGTAAATTTAGAGCATAATGGAAATCTCAAGATAGAATCTAGCTTTGTTAAAAATGCTAGTACTAATGATGGTTTTGAAGGAGATAAGGTAAACTCTTCTGACCAAGATGAGAATCAAGGTGATGAGGGATGGACAAAGAGACATGGTTCATGCTGGATTGATATCCCTCGTATGCAAAATCGAATAAGGGAGAAATTAGAAGGGCTGGGAGATTTGAAACTATCTGAACTTGTTGGGCCAAGTGGATGTAGGATACATAAAACTGATTAGCACTCTCAGATGGATTGCCATGTCTTCCTAGGAAGGATGGATTTGTATTTCAAGAAAATGATCACTAGTGAAGGAATACTTATGGAGGATCCTTGGAGTACATATCCCCTCAATAAGGAGGATGAAACAACTAGCACACATGAGAATGATGATCAGTCCATCCAACATGATGAGAATAATTGTGTGAAGAGTGCAGACTTGATAGAAGTGGAGAAAAGATTCACCGAGGCATTCATAGATTCTTCCATGATGGTGAATGAGGAAGAGACACACCTTGGTCGGTTAATACAAGAGGATGACTCTGTTGATTTAAGCAGTGAACAGATTGAAGTAGATAACACACTTCAAGATGAGATTGCCAGTGAATCTTGTGTTCAAAGTCAAGGACTCAAATGCCAAGATGAAATCTTAAGAGAAGAAGTTCAAGTAGATGTGCAGATTAGTCAAGTGTTCCCTGAAGAAGTTCATAGCAGGGTACATTTGGATGAAACAGATGAATGCCAAGTAAAGGACCAAGAGGTTACCTCAGAAGTTGAATCTCCTCAGCATAGCGAAGAGAATGAGACCAGGGAGTCTTTTCTTGATGTTGATTCTATTTACTCACATGTGTTGGTGGAGGAATCTGAATTGAGAAAGTGTTTTCCTGACTCTGACTCTGCGCATTCAAGTGAGTTTGAAGGAAATCATTGTTCACCATGTGCTAGTATCCCTGACATCAATGGTGACAAGCTGGAGGAAGATTACCAAACCCTTGGGGATGACATGTCTCAAGAGAATGTTCAAAGTAAGACTTCATCTCAAGAAATTTATAAATTTTTTGACTCTGTGCTCGAGATGAATACAAAGATGCAGGTGAGTGAGTATCCTAACTACAGGACGAACCCTAATCCAGTGGTGTTCCATGAGCTGAGACCTTGTGAGGAGGAGATCATACACCACAAGTCTACATTGGTAACTAAAAATCTTCAGAATCAGGTGGTGTCCTTTCATTATCCTCTATGTTTTAATAATTTTCAGTTTGATTATGGTGTTGGGGATAGGAAAACATGTTTGTGGGTAAATCATGGAAAAACTGAGAACCCACAGTTGATAATATTTCAAGCTTTATGCTCTCAGAATGAACTTATTGCTTATAAACTTCATATTTATGAGTATAAAGATAAATTTGCTAGGTTTAGAGCTGTGCCTAGTAAGTTAAGATTGTTGCACATAATGAAAAATCAGTCAAGTCAATGTATAAATTTTTACAGTCTTGTGTTTGTAAAGCTTACCTTTTGAGTTAGTTTAGGATTAGGATAGGTTAGTGTTAGTTTTTGGTTTAGTTATTTTTCCTTTTTTTGTCTTTTTTCTTTTCTTGTTCTTTTTGTTTTTTGTTTGTAGATAGTTTGTTTTTCTGTTTGTAGATATTCTGCTTTTGCTTTTGTTTGTAAATAACCCTTTCCTCTATGTAAATAATATGCTGCTCTTTGTGTAAGTAGTGTGGCTCTTGTTTGTAAATAGCTTCCTGTTTGTATGCTTGTCTGTGTCTCCTTTTGTTTTCTGTTTGTTCTGTTCTTTGGGGGTTTGGTCTGTTTCTTTCTACCTCAAAATGGTGGTTGTCATTTGAAGCATAATTTGGTCATTTGGAGAAATGGTTTAGATATTTTCATACTTTCTGGTTGGGTGATTCTATCCTAAATTCATTGTTTCATGCCCATTGTCAATAAGAGTTGTGGAACATCTTGAAAACAAGGTGCAAAGTAAGTACTCTTCATTAGCTCTCCTTGAATCTCTCACAAATCATCAAGATCATCTCCTGTTGCAATGGTATATTTGTCCTAGGATGGAAATGTTGTAAGACTTGAGTGAAAAAATTGATTTTCCAAATGCTGTCATGAGGTCCATGGTTGTTTTCAACCCAGATCAGGTGTTAAACCCCTGACATATTGAAAAAGAAAATTAAATTAAACATCTGGAACTCTGAAAAAGAAAAGTTTTATCAAAAGAGAAAAGAAATTCAATATGAATGGGTGATTCCAGTATCTCTATCGGGGCTATGGATGCCTGTCTGGCAGTAGAGCAATGCTGTGAGAAAACTAGAGGTATCTTCGTCGGGGCTATCAACGCCTGACTGGCAATGGAGCAATTCCCAAGATATCATTGCACGACAGCTAAAAGAAAATCAACTCATGTAGTTCAAATCTTACACGTTGTCCAAAAGATGAAGAAAGCTTCATGAGAGAGTGATGCACAATCAAGCACACACATAGATTCAGGGGTAGCTATTGTTGACTTACATTTGAGATCCTAGCTCAACCTTGCTTCTAAAACTGACCCAATTGGAGTTGTGATGTTCATGAACCAAAAGTTCTGGGTAGCTGAATCCTTTAGATTCTTGAAAATGGTTAAACCATTTTCCCAGTCGAGTTGCCAATTGTTATGCCCTGCATAACCACCCCATTTTGATCTGGAACAAAACGGGTCCCCCTTTTTTTTCCTTTCTTTTCTTTTCATTTTTTTGCTTTTTCTCTTGGGGTTCTTTGGGTTTTCTCCTAAGTTCGGGATTTTCCATCCCATTCGGATTTTCTCGGATCTCACTCGAACTTCGGCTGAACGTTTGTTGTTCAGGGATTTTTGGTCTTCACAGAATTCCGCGTGGACCGGATTTTCTCGGTGTCTTCTTTTTTCACGGTTTTCCTTCTCTTCCAGATTTTCCTAAAATCCATCATCCCCTGTTTTTCCCAGATTTGTCAGAATGTTCCCTTTTCTGCGGAAATCCGTCCCACACGGATTTCCCCGGAATCTGAAGAAATGATAAGAAGTTTGGAGTAACAGGACTAGCTAATGAATAATGATGCATTTTATGATTAATTGATGCTATTTTGAGGTCTCACATGTTGTTCCTGGTTTGACAATGATCAGATTGAGTTTCTAATGGATGTTTTCATGCTTTTTCCGCTGGAATCCGCTTGACTCAAAGTTCTCTGAAATTCCTCCCTGGCTTGGATTCCGTGGGTCGGCCTAAAACCCGAACTGCTTGTATGATCATTTTGTTTGAAGATTTAACTGCACCCTACTGACATAGGATTCATTTCAATGACGATTTTGATTAATTAACTGTTGTTCATGTGATCTTCACTATAGTTTTCTTTATTGAATGCAGGATTAAATCTAGCATAGGATGGTATTGGTCAAGGGAGCTTAGCTGGAATGCATTCCCCAGTTCATTTGGACCTAAAAATCAGCTAAGGCAACAGTTGGCAAGACCCCGGAGATGCCACAGCGAGTGGAATTTACATACAGACATCTATCGGCAGAACTAAGGTCATCATCCTAGCGAAAAGGAATTTTCTATCGGCATGAGTTTTCCCTTCGGGGGCTGGTCTTGGCAAAATCTCAAAGTCTTGCCGACTGGTGTCAAAAGATTCATACATCGGAAAAAGGTTTTCTCTGCGCCAGGATGTCTCAGCGAATCCGAGAGGTCTCATCGACTGGTGCATATAGGCACCCCCTTCGGCGGGAGTCATCTTCTTTAGCATATGGTCTCGGCAAATTCATAAAGTCACACCGACATGCCACAAGGGGATTCTATCAAGGGTCTTCGGCGAGAGAATTAGTAAGTCTCAGTGACCAAAGAAATAACATGCGAAGACTTTCACTGAGACATAAGGTTTCTATAAGACATCTCCCCAACTGAAGAAGGTCTGAGCGACACAAAGGAACTTCGGCGAGAGAACCGGTGTGTCACGATGACAAAAGGGTGAACTAGTAAAGCTTTCGCCGAGAGATAGATGTCTGCAAGACATCTCCCCGATGAGAGGATGCTACGGTGACACATGTGGAACAAAGAAAAATGCATCGGTGTGACTACAGAGGGGTCTTGGCGATAGTAGAATTCGGCAAAAGGAAGCTTCAGTCGGTGTAAATTCTCACAGACCGAAGAGAGTCTCAGTGACACGAAGGAAGCTCAGAGAAAGTGAAAGAAATCGACAAAAGGTCTTGCCAATACAAAAGTCTTGGCGTAGTGAGCAGGGCTCGCTATAAGGTCTCGGCGACCGAGCAATGTCTCCTTGAAACAGTAAGAGATCGCCAAAAGGTAGCTCTCTCGGTGGGAGGTCTGGCCGACATGAGGAGGTCACGCCGAAAAGGCCGAGCTCGAGGAGGATAAGAGGATGTCGGGGAGACTCCAAAAGAAAACAAAGCTTCGCCATGTGGGCTCAGCGAGAGGATGCGGTCTGGCCGAAATGAAGCAAAGTCGCTGGAGGATAGATGGCTCAGTGTAATGTTTCACCGACTCATGAAGGTCACGCTGAAATAAAGGAAATTGGGGAGACTCCAGAAGCATAAAGGGGTTCGATAAAAGGTCTCCCCGAGATCAAAAGGTCTTGCCAATGCAGAGGAGCTCGCGGAGAGGAGGGACGTGCGCCAAGAGGTCTCAGCGAAACGAAGGAGTCTTGCTAATGGGTTTTGCGGACTCGATATGACTTCCCCTGCTCGCTGAAACGTCCCACCAACTATCTGGTGTCATGCCGATAACTACACAATGGTGAAATCGCATTGGGGAGACACCAGTGTTGTCTCACCGACATGCGATGTTGATGAGACCATTTTGACCGCCTGATGGAGTTCGCGTGGCATATGCCCGACCAACCGGAAGGAGCCAAAAGAGTGACTCATCAGTTCCTTTGACCGATTGACTACTCCTGCGAGGGAAGATCAACAGAAAGCGAGCAGGGTGGATTCTTTCTGAGAACATTTGACGATGAGTCTGCTCGGGTGATAACGCAAAGATCTAAAGGGAGGCCCGATGGTGCTTCCAGAAGTGGTCAATGGATAGAAAGGTCCAGAACATAAAGGAGGCGAAGACAAAGAAACTATGAGTCACAGGGACAGCTGTAGTGACCACTGGCGGAAATAGATCAACATTAATGATGATATTCTGAGCATTCAAGACTGATTTTAGAAGGAGTTCAAGTATGGACACGCAGACAAGGGAGTTAATGTTGTAGCAGCAAAAGATTTACAAATCTTTCCTAGAAATACTTCCAGTAATATGGACAGCAGGGCTTTACATTGAATGCACAACCGACTCTCCTCAAAAGATCTGAGAGCCGACTCTCCTATAGTCAGTAGATATTTTGTAAACCCTGGTGCAGGGGACAACGCATTATTTTTGATGCATTCTGTATATAAGGCATTCTTGCCTCTTTGTAAAGGTTAGAACTTTTAAGGTTGGGACTTCTAGAACGGCTAAGGTTAGAACTTTTAGTGTTAGCACTTCTAGATTAGAACTTCTAGTTAGTAATTAGTAGAATAGGAATAGAGGGGATAGAAGTTGATCTTGATTCTTTGTGATAGGAGCTTCTTTTGTCTTCCTAAGTAGGAGTTAGATTCAGAATAGCCTAATGTATTTTTTAGTCTTCTTAGTGTAAATGGAAACAACTTGGAGTCATAGATTTTATGTACACTGGTGATTGTGCCAGCTTTGTAATTGTTGTTTATCTGTTTTATGAACAGTAGAAGCAACCACATCTTAATCTACTTCATGTTGTGTTTCAGAATGGTGTTTGTCTTGAGTTAATCATGTGATTTGAAAGCTTTTAAGGAATGAGGTTTGATTTTCTATTTTATTTGAATGGTAACTTGCAATCTGCTATTGAAATCAGCATTGTGAATGGATGAAGTTGTGTGTTAGTCACAAGTTAATTTTGTTCTGCAGTTTTAGTTAGGAATTCCTTGGAAGGTGACAGGTCTGGTTAATTCAGATGAAGTGTCAATCTTTTCTGTTCCAAAACCCTGGTCTATCTTTTTATATTTCTTTAAAACCCCGGTTAGAATAGGTTTTAAGTTTATGTTTGCTCTCACAATAGTACAAAATATCACACCAGCAAGACACTTGAATATTACTGTTATATTGACCACTGAGGGACATCAACACAATTGAGAACCAACTACCAGGACCTTGGGAGTTAAGATATCCATGTGATCATCTTTCTCTTTCAGGAGAAATAGAGCAGCAATATTTTGTTTGCAATGTTGTTGTGCCATCTAGGACGTCAACAGGATGATACTAGCCTATTTTTTTTTTTGTATTTTTGTGACAAAGGATGACAATGTAAGACTATGTTTTTTTTTTTTGGATTTTTGATAATGTGGGATGACAATGCAAGGTGATGACTAATGAAATGATTGATGCAAAATAACAAGGTTGTCAAAGGCAAAGTCTCGAATGAGGACTAAGATGGTAATGTTGATGAAGAACTAAGGCGTTTAATGCAAATTCTAGGTTCAAAATGAGGACTAGAGGTGGACAATGCAAAGTCTAAGTTTAAAATGATGACTAAGTTTGGACAATATTTGGAGAAAGGTTTGTCTAACCACTTTTAGCTTGACATATGTCTCAATTTAGGTTATCAAAAGGAGTTGGTAAAGGGCCTCAATGACAAGGTCAAAATGACGAGTGAGCCTACCTAACTAGACTGTTGAGTTGGAGGTTCTCACAAAAATGACAATGACCGAAAAAAGGAATAATGACTATGTCCCAAGATACCCTAATTTTGAAAACAATGGTTTTTGCAAAGTGTCGAGATTTGGCCTAATCCAAAGTTTTCCAAGATGAATCCTAAGGGGAAAATGATGATTATGACACCTAGGGAATGCAACTAAAATATGGAAATTTTAAACCTATGGTTAAAGTGCGAGCTAATGAATGCAAATGATGGACATTTTGAGCAATTTCAATTCTAGTTTTTGACAAAGACTTTTGAAAAAGATGTTTGATAGTAGGTTAAGATGTATGGACTCAGATTCTGGTCTGAAACAGGGTTTACTTTGTTGACAGGAAAATGTGTCGTTACAGGCAGCAATTGTGTTGCATCTATCAAATGCGGTTCAGTTTTGCAAATGTGGCTTTACAGAAGTCAAATGTAGTTCAGTATTGCAGATGCAGCTTTACAAAAGGAAAATGTGTATTAAGATAGGAAAATGTGGTGTTTGGAGTAGCAAATGTGATTTATCAGAGCAGATGCGTTGTGAATTTTGGAAAATGCGGTGCAATAGATCGATTGTGGTTTAACAGATGTGTCTCAGGATGTAAAAAAGTCAATTTTTCTGATGTTTTGGTTAAAAAACTGACTTGTTGAAAATTTGACTATTTGTTTCCAGATGTTTGAGTGTTGTTTGTTTCGTTTAAGTAACTAGCAAACACTTGGCAAACATGATATTTCAAAAAGTAAACAAGCACACAAGAGAATAAGTACAATCCTAGGTTAGGCCAAGACAATATTCACTAGACTCCACATGGGTTTCCCCAGCCGCATATAAGTAGCGTGTGAATCTAGAAGCTTGGATGTACAGGCTTCCCATTACAATGCACTCTCTTCTCAGGCCAACCAAGCTTCCAACCCCCATGAAAATCCCATGGCAAATTGATCACCTTTACTAAAGACTGCGAAGACGTGGAAGGCTTCACACCGACCAATGTTGTACTAGCAAATAAAAGGTTTTGGGCTTACTACACAAGATTTTTTAATTCGGGACCTTCGTTCGAGTGGCCATACATGGGGCGCAAGATTAAGCTTTGTTTAGGAGGCACTCCAGCCTGAAGATGTTAAGCTCAACAGGCTTTTGGGGAGTACTACTTGGTCTGTATGACACATCCACACTCGTAATCTTAGGTTTTCCCTTAAGATTCACATTTATATACCGGTCGGGGGTAGCTTGGCTTTAGCTCCATTTCCGGTTTGAGTCACCTAGAGGTGATGAAATCCCCTGGTAGGCCCAATTTATAGAGGCAATAATCATTTCTCTTACAGCCAGGATCACATTACTTTGCAAGGGGAGAGGATACTTCGGTTATTGCATCAGGGTTACACAAGGGTAAAGTGGGTCTAGCTTTTTGATCACCTAGTTTCCACAGGGTGAGAGCATACTCACCTACCACTTTCAAACATAATCAGAGAAAATGAAAGACATTTTTTATTTTAAGTGCACTAAAAATAAATGTGTTGTAATCTAAAAATAACAAGCACAATGTTTAGAATTGAGTTTTCGGCACTCGAACCTTCAAAACCACAAGTTAGTAGTTTGTTTAAATCATCTTGGACTCACGAAATATAACCGCCACATGCTACAAACAAAAATTAGTAACACGAAAACTCTATGCTAGAAAAGAAAACCAAAAAAAAAAAAAAGACAAAAAGCAAAACAACGAATGATAGAAAACAGAAACCAGAATACAAAAATAAGAAAAAAAAAACTTTACTAGGCAAATGCATCGCAGCAGAGTGAATGTGTCTCGGTCTGACAAGCAGGTGCGGCTCGTTTATGTCGAATGCAGCGTTTCGTGCTGCGTATGCAGCACCTCAGAGCGATTGCATTGTTTTATCCTTCGAATGTGTCGTGACGCATTAGATGCGGCATGATAAAAATAAAATGCGGCCCATCCGTACCTGTACTTGCAAAATCGATAGAAAACAAAAAAACGTATGGAACAGAAAACAAAGTAATCGGGTTCACCAATGTATCAATGGGTTAATTTCTATGGTTAGATTATCAAATATTAAAGCATAGAAACCCAAAGAACTACGAAGTACATTGAAAACTAAAAGAAGAAACGATTATACTAGTCAATCGTTGAAGCTTCCATGATTCATCTTCGTAGCACCTTCTAACATGCTGATTGTTGCCCTCAGATCGAGTGTGTGAGCAATTTGATGCCAAAGACTATGACGAAGTCCTAAACAAGCTTTGAAGGATTTGAATAATCAAATGAAATATAATGCCTATGAAAAAATGAGTATAATGTCTATGACTATAATTAAGTATGCCAAAATCACTAATAAAAATGCAAGTATATGAATATGAGCGTGAGTAGTCGAAAATGTGAGCAAAATTGTCATTTTATAGAAAATACAATTTTGGATAGATAGATGAGATTGAAAGTTGATGGAAGCCTAAAATCAGAGGTTCGGATTTCATATGACAATCCCTAATCAGGGTTAGGGAAAAATAATTAAATGAGTGGTCAAGATTTCATCTGAGAAGATCAAATCGGCGATCAAGAATAAATGAGATAATTAATCCAAAAGATAAAGATTTTTGAAAATCAAGATAAAGACTGCTTGATTTGTGAGATTCGAAAAATCAATAAGATAAGAGTTGAACTAAAAAACAGATTTGGAAAATCAAGAATTTGCTCAATTGCTTGATTTTTGGAAGAATATTACCATTTTGAATTAAATAAATTCAAAATATAGATTTTGTGTGATAATAAATAATCGATTTTCAAATTATTTACTAAAATGAACTATAGTCAAGAATGTGAGATCATTTTAAATAATTTCATTTATTTAAAATGAGGGAAGTGTTAAATTTGGTAATTAAATAATTAAAAATAATTATTTAATTTAGAGGATATGATTAATAATTAAATAAATTAATAAATTCATTTAATTAATCCAAAAGATAAAGACTGCTTGATTTGTGAGATTCAAAAAATCAATAAGATAGGAGTTGAACTAAAAAATAGATTTGGAAAATCAAGAATTTGCTCAATTGCTTGATTTTTGGAAGAATATTACCATTTTGAATTAAATAAATTCAAAATATGGATTTTGTGTGATAATAAATAATCGATTTTCAGATTATTTACTAAAATGAACTGACAGTCAAGATGTGAAATTATTTTAAATAATTTCATTTATTTAAAATGAGGGAAATGTTAAATTTGGTAATTAAATAATTAAAGATAATTATTTAATTTAGAGGATATGATTAATAATTAAATTAATTAATAAATTCATTTAATTATGAGAATTAGTGACATTAAATAAATAAATGAAATTCATTTATTTAATAATCAGGAAGAATAAATGAACAAAGGTAACTAAATAAATTAATAAATTTATTTAATTGTAAGAAGATAATAGGCCCTTAGTGACGTATTGAATAAATAAATATAATTTATTTATTTAATAATCATAAAGAATAAAAGAGATATGAATCAATTAAATAATTAATAGTCGAATGTGGACCAAGGACATAATTAAATGTCATAATTATGCTAGGACAAAAGTGATAAAATAAAGATTGCAGGCCTAGGTCATTTTTATGTGTCTACAAGGAGATCATGTGGAACTCATGAATTTGGAAGTATTTAGTTATTTGTTGATGAAGGCTATCACTGATTAAGGTTGACCGATCATAGAATTCCATTTTCTTCATGATATGAGGTATAAAATAGAACATCCGGGGCTAGAATTTTGTAGCATCCACTTGACCAGTGATCTGGTTGAGCAGGGTGATCATTATAGCAATTTTATCCTTGAATTCCCCTCGCCTGATGTTCTTTGGAAAAGTTTTTTTTTTCATCCACTTCTATGCAACTTTCTTGTTGTATTTCTCCTTGTGCATGTCCCATACTCTTTCACATTATTCCTTGGAGATAGTTACACTTTCAGCCCAAGGTGGTATTGAGAAGCATTTTCCAATCATGTCTAGTTTCAGGCTACAAATCACTCTACCATCCATCGACTGAATCTCCCGAGTCACCGAATTGTAATGCTTGATGCAAGCAATTACAAACTCCAAACTCTACACTAAAATAGGAATTGATGCTGCTGCAAGTAGTCCAGAGTGACCAAGGTGCCTGATTTCAACATTACTTGTGTCTTCCAAAGCACGCAAGTTGAATATCGGCTTGATATGATGCAAGTTAGTTTCAACTATTTTGATGAAGTTATGATATAACATTGATTTGGTCTTGAACTCGAGGGGAGTGTACTCCACACTGAAAAATGTTGAAGATTGATGGTAAACTTTCCTATAGTCAAACAAGTTTTGCACACTTTCTAAATTTAGCTTGCTAGTTTTTCTTCTTCAAACAGACGATTTTTTTCAATTTTTTTCTGAGATATGGGTTTTGTTCAAAATTTCATTGCAAGAAGACCCAAATCATCTGTTTTCAAAAAATTTGAGTGTTGACTGAAAAAGCAACAAATCCTAATATCTTAAGATTTTCTTGAAAAAAGCTGGGACCTGGGTTTTCTTTAGAAGCACATTTGAGATGAACCCAGTTGATCAGATGTTGGAAATACTAAAGGCTAATTGAAAAAGCAGCAAACCCTAGAATCTAAATTTTTTTCTGAAAAAAGTTGAGACCTAGGTTTTGTTCAGAAGTATGTTTTAGGACCCAGATGATCAAATCTTGAAAATTTTGATGATTCCTTGGACATGCATGAAAAAAAGAAGCTTCTACAACTTTAAAATTTTCTTCAAAAATTGTTTTGAATCATGAACTGAGATGACCCAGATCGTTGAAAATTGAAAATCTTGACCTCCTTCAAAAAATTGATGCTCTCGATGAAAAAAAACATGAAAAAGAAAGCTCCTTTGTGTGTTGGTCTGAAAATTATGAAGATCTTTGAAAAATCAACAAGTTTCAGCCTTTAAATTCTAAAATGAAGAATTCTTTGTCCCCTCTTCTCTTCCTTGGATGCCACCTACAAGAATTATGAAAAATGGATGGCAAAAATGTCTTAAATAAGTTAAGTCTTTGATAAAATCTGCTTTCTTTTACTTTAAGTCTTTCAAACCCTATCCCGAGCTTGTGCATTGAACTTGGACATTTTATCTTCTTGAAATTTGAAAATTTGAAAAATTTGGCTAAGGCATGTGAACTTGGGCGCACTTCTTGGCTAGAGGCACCTCTCTTCTTCAGACTTAGTCATTTTCCTATTAGTTTCAAAATTTTCTTGATTTTGAACCCCAGTTTGAATTTGATTTTCGGCCTCCAGATTGATCCTATGGACAAGCTGAATGATTCATCACGGAGCTTGATTGAATCTGGCGAGATTGTTCTGGAGGAAACTTTGGCTAAAAACTTCATTTGATGCTTCAAAATCATGGACACCCTTCTTTGCTAGAGCGCCCAACTTTTCCAGTGTTAGCCATTTTTGACATTCTTCATTCTCTTCATGTTTTATGATCTTCTAAAGAATTCATGATTTTGAGAGCTAGACTGATCAAATCAACTGGTTGTTGGATTCATTGGATAGCCTGACTGATTCTGAGGAGGGTCTTATGGATATTGCATCTTCAGAAAAGTTGAATTGAGGCCTCAAAAGCTTGGGTTCCCCTCGCTAGCTAGGGCACCCAACTCCTCTAGGGTTATATTTTATTCTGAGATTTTCACCTTTGCTCTTGACTTTTCTCATGTTTTCTCCCTTTGTTCCACCTTTGATATCTGGTGATTATCAACTCTGATGGACTTGCTAATGGTTCTGTTGGAAAGCTTGATCAAGACTGAAGAGGTCATGTTGGAGGCTTTGACGACAAATTCACCCATTTAGGCCCTTAAAAGCTTAGGAACCTATCCCCTTCTGGAGTGCCCACCATTACCAGACTTAACCATTTTTGCTTGATTTTCAACCTTCAGATTTAAACCTTTATGTTATACCTTTTGTTTGATCTAGATTTTCCAGTGATTAACAAGTTTGATGATCTGATGAATACTTCCACTACGAAGCTAACATAATCCTGAAGAGATTGAGCACATCTGCAAACCTAATCGTTGGATTAGGTCCTCCAAAAGGTTGGGTGCCCCTGGCCACCTAGGGTGCCCAGAGTTCCTAGACTTAGAGTATTTTTAGATATATCCATGGTTTGTATTCTGCCACTTTTTCAAAACTCCTTCAATCAATCTGAGATTCAGGCTGACTAGGTGATCTGATGACTACACTGTTGGACTCACTGTAGAGCTGAGAAGATTCCGAACAACATTGCTTGGGAACACAAACTCTAATTTCATCATTTAACCTCCTGGAAAGTTGGGCGCCTATCTCCTCCTTCACTTGACATGCTTGCCTTTGTTCTAGCTACTAGAAACTAAAAATTTTCTAAGGCATGAGTGTTTGGGTACCTAGACTGAGTTTAGGTGCCTAGAGTTTCTAAAGTTAGCCAAAATTTTGCATTTTTCAAATTTCACAGCCTCCTCTCTCTGCTCTCCATTCTTCTATATTTTCTTGATCTGAGCAATGTTTGAGACTCTAAAATTGACACCTGGTAGTTGAATGACCTCCATTAATGGCCTTAGAGCTCCTAAACAACTTCTAAAAAGCAAAATACACCCACTGGGCAAAAACTAATCCTTTTGTGATTCTGACTGCACTAAACTAATGAGGAAGAAATTTTGACCAATCAAAATAAATTTGAACCCTAGAAGCCAAACTTTCTATTTTTAGAAAAATTTGTCAGCATCCGTTTCAAAAGAAACCCAGAAAAACCTAGAAAAAAGTTCTATTTTAAGAAATTTTACTAAAAAGTAGGGTCGAAAAACTGAGATCTAGGTTTTGTAGACTTGGTTGCTCTGAGTAGACCTAGATCATCATATTTTGAAAATTTGGAGTTTTTAACCCTCATGCAAGACATGAAAACCCCAATTTTGACCTTTTTTGACAATTTTGACAAGACTTTTAACCATTTATGCAAAATGCCTAAGTGTAGAAAAAAAATTAATTTGGGGTACAACAAAGTTGACAAATTTGAAGTTCAATTTTACACACCATCCACAGACTAATGGACAAATAGAGGTGGTGAATAGGAGTTTGGGTAACCTGCTAAGATTCCTAGTAGGAGATAAGCCTAAGGGATGGGATTTGATTATACCACAGGCAGAATTTGCTTATAATAATTTTGTCAACAGGAGCACTGGTAAATCACCATTCTAGATTGTGTATGGGAGTAGTCCAAGAATTGCTTTTGAACTGAGAAAGATGTATAAGGCAAAGAAGAGTAGTGATAAGGCTGAAGAGTTTGCTAAGCACCTAAAAAATTTGCACAAAGAGGTGAAGAAACATATCAATAAGATGAACTCACAATATAAGGCTCAGGCAGATTAGAAAAAGAGGTATAAGGAGTTCCAAGTAGGAGATGAAGTCACGGTTCATTTGCAAAAGGAAAGGTTTCTAGTTGGTACATACAACAAGTTAAAGATGAAGAAGTTTGGACCATACAAGATCCTGAAGAGGCATGATTCAGGAAATGCTTATGAGGTAGAGTTGCCTAGTGGAATAAACATTTTCCTATGTTCAACATTGCTAATTTGACAAAGTATCTTGAAGGTGATATAGAGGAGGGGCCGATAATAGAACAGTGGAAAATTCCAACACTTACTTCAGAGAAGGAAGAGATAAAAGAAATATTGGATAGTCGTGTGGGTAGAAGCATAAGAAACAAAAAATATGTAGAGCACTTGGTGAAATGGAGAGGAAGGCCTATTGAAGATTCATCATGGTTGTCTAAGGCTAAGGTTAACCATCTTGGTTTCCCTCTAACTCCTGAGAAGTGACAGGGTCACTTTTTAAATTACCCTGGGTGTCTGATACAGGAGCATCCAACGGTGTAGGGAAATCTTGCATCACCCAAAAAAATTGTTTTCTTTATTTTATTTAGTTGTTTTGAGTCCCATGATGGCACTTAAGGGGTGTAAGACAGTCATTTGTCAAAAATAGCAAAAAATGGGAACATACTATTTTTAGTAGTCAACCTAAATGGGTTTGTATGGACATGAAAATTTACCCCAAGCAACATAACTAAAAAATATTTCTGGTCGCAAAAGAATCAACTCAATACCATACACAGTTTGGGAGATATTAAAGTTTCCATCTCGAGAAATTTCTCCAATTCAGCTTCAATTTCAGATATGAAGACTTTAGAGGCCCCAAAATAGGTCAAAAGGTTGTCGAACCGACCTATGATGCTTCATTTTTTGTAGATCTATTCGAGAGCTTTCCAATGATATGCAATAATAGAAAATTGGACACCCAGATCAAAAGTTATGGCCCCGTGAAGTTGCCCCTCTAAAAAGTGAATTTCATTAAAATTTCTTCCTAGGCTAGAAATCAAATGGCGAGAATTTTGGCACCAAAATAAAAGGGAAAGTTGAACTTTCTAGAATATTCTAGGATGGTTATTGCGTAAAATAGAAAGGGTTAAGTGGGGGTTGTAGAAGGTGGCTCCAATAGTGCATATTTTGGGCTCCGAATAATATATTTTCTTTTCAGAGTTGATTTTGTTGTAATGAATCAAGCCCATGAGGCTATAGCATGTAAGTTTTGAATTTGTAACTTCACTGAAAATAATTGAAAGTGGGTTATTTTTCTGTCTCGTATCTTCTATAGTTGGTTTCTATTGTTGTGATTTGTGTGCTTTCAGGTGGCTTGGCCCTCATTAGGCATCATGGTCAAAAATTTGTCAAACAACACCATGTGGCTCTCTACTATGATAAGAACCCCTCATTTAGAGCCAAACATTGGTCTTTTTCACAAACTTAGGCTTGTTTTAAATGATCTCACAAAAAATCAAAATCCCCAAGAGAAGGTCTACATGTTGCTATTTCAAACTTAGATATCATAGTTAAAAGTATATTAGAAGATGTGTCTTAAGACAATACCACAATCAAGATAAATCACTAAGGAGACAGTTTCTACACTATTTCATGAATGAACCATATCTACACATTTCACAAGAACTTCTCCTTGATCATAGGATTTGAACACTTTAGAGGTCTAGCATCATTCTCACTACCTTGGTCTTATCAAACAAAGGTTCACTCTAGATCAACATTGGGTCAAACATTTCATCCACCCCTTCATCAAATTTCATCCTTCACTTCACCTATATTTGTAAAAAATTTAAACACACCAACACTTTGGACTAAGACATCTATCAACCCAAACCCTAACTTAGATACTTTGTATGTGAAATGAATCCTTTTCCATGCATTTGGTTAAGCTAGCTATCATCTTTGAACTTGTTTATCTTGAAGGTCACAAGTCTACCCAAAAGATACACAAGTTCATAAACATCGTTTACCCAAACATCAAAACATCAAACTTACGTCAAAAGTTTTGTCCCAAAATGTTTGCAAAGATCACTCCTCATAATCATGCCTTTTCATCTCCCACTATCATCATTCCTCAAAAAATACTTAGAGCATCTCCTCTACCTAGATTTGATTCAAGTAGAGAGTTTAAACATTACAAATCTCAACACAACTCTCCCATAGGTGACCCAAAATTTATGATAAAGACAAGATCACAACACAAGATAATCATGGAGAAAAAAAAAATCACATTCACCTCAAGTGATCCCAATCATCAATAATTTGATCCAAGAAGTCAAGTTACCCCATCACAACAACCCTCATCTCCATCAGGGCCATATGAGATAGAAGACATTACAAACAACACATTTGAACTTACTAAGGAAGAAATCATGGAACATCAAGCCTCAGAAAACATAGCTCCAATTTCCCCATCTTTTTTTGTGCAATCATTGGCACAAGGCTTGACTTCATCCACCTTACAAACAACTCCATTGCTAGGGCTAAATCAAATACCCATTCTTAGTCTTGCAACTAGTCTTGAAAAGGAATTTGGCCATACTCTTCCATTCGAAGGCAACACACTTGTGGGTACCCTCAACACCAATCCATCTCAAAACACCACTTGGACACCAATCTTTGGCACTCCCCCCATCCCCGAACACCCCTTACATCAAAATAAACCACTTACACTTCATGAATCAACAACAACCTCAACATATAGAGGTCATCCATCCTCATCCATCCCCACAAATACCATAAGTGTTCCCAACATCACACAAGAGTAGTATAGGTCAAGTGTATCAAATAGACCAACAAGGATATGCCAACACCCTAACACAAAGTCAACCCTTAACACAAATAGGGACATCTTTATCCAACCCCTCAATTGGTTTATCCGTACTATTGGTATCACAAAACACATGTGTCCCATCCATCACCAACCCAACTCAAAACAATCCCTTAGTCACGAATCCCATCAACCAAGGTAATACCTTGACCACATCGCAAACACAAGGAAATCCCCAAAACATCGATCAAGGGAATCCTTTTAATCAATGGGATCAAGGTCCTAATGTTTCATTATCACCATAATACTAAATGGAACCATCATCATCTTTCCCTACGGTCCCTCTCATCATGCAAAATCAAATGGGACCTCAAACTTACATTCCTCCATCCAAATCTTCCATCTTGCAAGGAATGTTAAACTAAGGGAATTCCCAACCTCTCATCAACAACTCACAACCTACGCAAAACATCAACACCAAAAACCCATCGTAGAAATCCCATCAACAAACTATCCTACATTGAAAGCACATGCCTTAGCTTTACATCAAGCACAACAGGCTTATCATCAAGCCGTATAATAGAAACAACAACAGCATGCAACATCCTTAGCAACACAACAACAGTAGCAACAACAACAAGCAACCTTATCAACACAACAACAACAACAACAATAGCAAACAGTATTAGTAGCATAGTAAGCATCCCTAGTAGCACAACAACAAGAACAATCCCATCAACAACATCAAGCAGCCTTAGTAGTATAGTGACAACAACAAGCCCAACAAGTAGCCCTTGTGGCTCAACAAAAACATCAAGCCTTACTACCTCAATAGTATGCCCAACAACAACAACAATAAGTTTCCTACTATAACCCTCAACAGAACATCATCAATACAAACACATTAGGAACATATACGCCTACACCATAATCACCCTCACAATATCCTACACACCCATACACACATACATTACGCAATGTATGTTCCTCCACCAAACCCACAAGATGATATAGCATCACAACTTCAGGTGATAACACAAGAAATGCAAGATATCCAGATGGGAAAAATGAAGAAACCCCATACACATAAGCTATGTCAAATATTTCAATGTCATGTGTATGGAGGTTTCCTCTAATGAGTCCTATTTGATGCGCCTCTTTCCACGAAGCTTGACAGGACCAACCATTGACTGGTTTTCTCAGTTACCTCCAGGAATCAAAACCTTCCAAGAAATCATTGATAAATTCATAGATCACTTCTCCTTTAATCTTGACATGGACGTAAGTATAGAAGAGTTGTACACTCTCAAACAAAACAAAGAAGAATCTTTCGCCAATTTCTTGCAATGGTGGAGACAAAGGGCTAGTAAGAGCAAATGGCCAATTCTTGATGAACAAAAAGTGGGGATCATCATAGAAAATATAGATCTAGATCTATCCTTCCACTTGAAGATGCAGTGCATCGCCTCTTATGATGAGATTGTCCCTAGAGCCCTTAACATCAAGAGAGCTCTAATATCACAAGGAAATACTCAAGCCTACAAAGACAACCACCCATCAACCAACTCAAACGATAAGCCTCATGTCTGTGCTAAGAACAAGAATGTTACAAGTGATGGTGTAGTAGATACTAAAGTGGTTCTAAGTGCTCCTAGTCCAAACAACAATCAAATAGCTAGCATTCAACCAACTATGCAACAAACACCATCATAAAAAAATCATATCAATAACACTAAAACACAACAATGATGAACACCCAACAAGAACAACTATCCAAAACATAAGTACACATAGTTGTCAGAAGTTATCAAAACCATCATGAAGAAGTTGGTAGAGTCAAACCTATTAACACTTCCCAATTTTGAAAACTAAAAAGAACTGTAGGATAAACCACCCTGGTACAATGAAAATGATCTTTGTGACTTTCACAAAAGCAAAAGGCACAAAACAATAAATTGCATGAGGCTCAAAAATATTATCCAAGATCTTATAGAGAGTGAAGCCATATCTGTTGAGGTACCAGTCAGCAACCGGGATCTTAAGATATACAAGAACCCTATGCCTGATCATAGAAAATGAAACAACACTGGAAAAGCTAAGGATTACACAAATGTACAACATACCTATTCCAATATAGTCGCTTCATGTGATAGTGCCATCACCGTCGTCATCATCAAAGGGCCTAGTGTGGAGTGTGGAGTCACCACACGATGTGGCAAGGTTACTATCCAAGGAGTCCCATCTCAATCTAGGGCACAACCTACTTTGCCTATATCAAACCCTAGCAAGTACAATCTCCTTCAGCTTAAAAAGACCCCCACACAAATTTATATCTTAGAACTATTGAGGCTATCCCTTGCACATAGGGAAATCTTAGAGGAGACTTTATCTTCATCATCCATCCTTGAGGATATTGATACAAAATTATTGGTGTAATTAATTATTTAATTACACTTTAGGATAAGTTTACTTAGGTAATTATTTATTTCCTAAGATAATTATCTTTTAATTCTTATCTTATTTTATTGAGCTGTCTTTTTGCTCAAGATAAGATTAGGGTTGTTTTTTCCTGCTTTATTGCATCATTGTCTTTTCGAAGGCTTTTGTATTATTTGTAAAACATTATTCTCAATAATCAATAATTCTGATTTTTGCTTGCACAACTTTGGCTCTGAGAGTTTACATAACATCTTTCATTTTTGTTCTAAATATCTGTTGCATGTGATAGGTGATTGCTTGCAGGTGATTCTTGGGGACTGTGAAGTTGGTTTTTCAACTTCTACATGGTATCAAAGCTCCAGATCTGTTGCTGCCTATTCGTGTTTTGAAGATATTCTCTCACAACATCTTTTTATGTGCAAGGGTTTTATTCCAGTATTTTTTTGTCAGATCAGCGAGGTTTTTCATCATTTTTTCAGAAATTTTGACTTTGATCTCTCAAAAAGTGCATGCTAGTGCAAAACGGACCTCATAGATGCGCTCAGAAGGCCCAAAAACCCCTATTTTCATATAAAATATGATAGGGTTTGCTAAAAATTAATTTTTTAATGTTTTTGGAAAATTTCAAAACAATTTTAAAAAATCCGTACATATCCGTACGGACGCATTGATTTCTGTGCCATTTTTATTTCTGTGCTACCTCGATTTTCGTGCATGAAGGTTCAGCTAAATATTTTATTAATTTTTTCATCTTTAAATTAATAAAAATTTTGGTTTAAAGTCTAAATGAGCATATTTAGTAAAATGGTCATATCTTGAGCATATGGTCTCCGTTTTTCGAAAACGAGATATCGTCGGAAAGCTGCTTCCGACGCCGTTCCAGTGGTGCTAGTATTTTTATTTTTATTTTCCGTTTTGATACTTTTTTCGCCTGTCAAAGCCAGAAGTTGTTGTTTTCACTCCGGGAGGCGTAACTTTTGCGTCCTGGCTCCGTTTTTCGAAAACGAATAGGCGTTGGAAAGCTGGTTTAGTGCTCTACACAGATCTAAGACCTGTTTTTCCAGTTTTTTTACCAGGTATTTGATATTTCTGTTCGATCTCAGCCTTTACCTTTTCAGTTATTTTCTTGGGAAACGTGCAATCAGGAGTTTTTTTTAAGATCCAAGAGGAATTTTTTTATTTGAGAGTATATTACTGCTGTTTTCTATCATGGATTTACACAACATTGCACCCCTGTAGTGCCCTCCATTTGCGGTTGTCGTTGATGTCAAGTAAGTTGTTGGTAATGTCATGATGATGTGGTGATTTTATTATTTAATTTAATTTTAAGGTTATGAAATAACACTAATAATATGTTTGGATTTGATTAATAAAATTAATTTAATTATAAGGTTACCTGTTTTATATGGAATTAAATAAAGAATTAGATTCAATAATAAACGCTAATTTAATTATCTTTGGGAGTTAGTTATTTAAAGTAATCAGATTAGATGAGGAAAGGTAATTATCATTTAATGATTAAATTCGATTAATAAATTTAAAAGTGAGAAAATATTAGAAATGATTAAATATTAAAATTTTACTTAAGTTTGGTACCTAATTATAATTGATAAGTTAATTATCTTGTGAAGATAATAAGGTTAATCTGGTAAACAATGTGACGAAATAAATTCTAATAAAATATTATTAATATTTAAAATGAATTAAATAAATCAAACTTGAATATTATAAGTAAATAAATAAATGATTATGGAAATAATGAATAGTAGTATAATAAACAAAATTAAAATGACTTCCTTATTATTATTTTCGGAGGATAAAATATTTCATATAAGATTTTCTTTTATTATTATTCCTCTGTGAAATAAATAATAAACATGAAAAGAAATACTATCTCTATTTCAAGTTTCGGTTATGGGGAATGTGAAAAGGCATTCAGTTAGGAAGTGAAGAGACAACTCTGGGGGGAGATCAGGAGAATAAAAAGAAAATTTGGGGGTGTTGATGGGGGGTACGCCTCTTTCGGGCCTGAAACAAATTGGGGAAAAGAGTCCTTGGGATGAAGTAGTGAATTGAGGATTTTCATCAAAGATCCAATTTCTTTAGTTAGGGTAAAATCAGATAGCATTCAGGGTATTCTGGATCTACTTTTCAATATGGTTGAACAGGCTAAATCGCACTGTAAAGATGGGATGGCAACGACTCAGCCAGGTTCTCTTCTATCCTTGAAATTTCCTTTTTGTTGATGATTTCTGTAGATGACTTACTTGAAGAACTACAATCTCATTCTTACCAGTTACCATTTTTATATATATCTTGTTTGGAAATTGTTGCATCGGTTTGATTTCAATAGATTTGAATTTACTTCTAAGTTATGGGCCTTGTCGATCAATCCATGATTTCTTGCTTTTCGCTTTGTAAATAAAAATGCAAATTGTTCTGTGGGCTACTTTGCCGCTTTCTGGAGGATAAAATCTCAATTTTTGCATACCTCTCCCAACTTAATCTTTGTTGCATTGATCTTCTGGTTTTGCCTTGTGTTAAGGACGAATTTCCTTGCTTTGGGAGGTCAATACCTCTTTCTCTTGTTCATTCGATGGAAAGATTCATTTTCTGATGGTCTCCATGTAATTTGGATTTTGAAGTTGCTTAGCTGTCTCATCTAATCTGGTCTATGTTTTCTTGTGGTTTGACGCCTTTCTCCCAAACCGTTACCTTGCATTAGGAGCCCCTTAAGTCTGTACCATTCTTTCCTAGTGTGTTGCTGTTTGTATCTCATGTTAAGACGTTTATTCTTTGTGTGTATCCCTCTGTCATTTTCTTCCAGGCGTTGAAATCTCTGTGAGGTGGTTTATCAGATAGTCTTCGCGCCTTGTCTTGGAGGTCACATTTCTTTAAGGCAATCTGTCAAACAGTTCATGAGCCTCATCTGTGCCTCAGCATTTTTGTGCATAATTTCCTGTCTCAGCTGTAGTGCTTGATCTTGATAGGAAGTTTAAAGATTTAATTAACCTGTTTGATTCTCCTGGCAATCTATCACAGTTGCAGCTTTTGAAAATAAGATATTGTCATAAAATAAAGAATTTCCATTAGTCGTGGTGAAGTTTAATTTCCAAACATCAACTTGAGCGCGTCTCTGGAAACTCGCTGCCAAACAGAAATGCTTTAAGAAAAAGAAAAGTTGTACATTATTTCTCCTTTTCTTAAGTCACGTATTTGCACCTCACCCTTCTCCTTCCCTTCTGTTTTGTGAATACCATGTGAGATCTGATAATAATGCAAGTAGACAGCGATATTTCCAAATTACAATATTCACTTTCTAATATACTTGGCAACCTGTCACTGTTGCGCCTTTTAGAGTTGAGGCATTGTACAGAATTAAATAGTCCCTCTGAAACCATTGGCAAACCATCACAGCTGCAACGTTTAGACTTGCAAAGGAGTAGTAAATTAATTAATCTCTTTGTTTCATTGTCAACCCATCACCGCGGTGCACTAGAACATGGTAGGTTGTATAGATTTAAATAAATTCTCTGATGCTTTTCTCAATCTGTCAAAGTGGCAATACTTGTATGTGGTATACGTGCGGTTCTCGTTCCTTTATATTTAGTTAGATGAAGATTGGTTTAGTTAAAGTTACTTTGTTATATGAAATTAAAAGTTAGTAGAAAAGTTGTGGTCTAGAAAGAAAATGTTAATTTAACTATAGAATATAAATTGAAAGGTTATAGGATAGAAATCTTATTATTTTCCTATCTTTAGGCTTGAGCTAAATTTTAGACTTTGGCTATTCTTAATTCAATCTAACTAAAATTCTTATATTCAATTTTCTCTTTTTGACAAATTTAGTTTCCATACAATGATTAGTAGAAAATTACCTTATGAAATCATTTGACCTTAATCAAACGAAAGCTTATAATTATAAGAAAAGCAATCACATATGTATGTATATTCTTCATGCATGGGTAAACCTTCTTTAAACTCTTGCTTGCATACTTACATGCAATGAATGATTATATTTTTTTGAAAGGATCAATCTACGAATGTTACGACATCATTTGTTCATATGATTGTAAACTTCAAATGTTAGGGTAAAACGTTCGCTTTGGTTCTAAAACTAAATGATTATATTAAGTAATGGGAATTGGTAAACATTAGATTATTAGGAAAATAGTTATGCCCTTTTTTATAAGTGAACAAGCTCTTACTTCATAGTGAAATTAGTTGCTCATATAGTTTTAGTTAGGAAGGAAACTGGCTTTGTAATGTAGTGTTGGTGAGGTTAGTTATCCTCTTAAATATAAATTAGTGTATTAATTGGCTAATCATGTTTATAGATATATGAATATAGTTATAGGAATGATTATAAATTTTGAATGGGAATAAAAGAAATTGGATGGAATACTTTTATAACTTCTTTTATTTAATACAACTTTATGATGAGCATAGTGAGATGTTAATAAGATATGTGAGTATAGTCTTTAATGAGTTAAAACGATTTCTTATGAAGTAAAAAGACAGATCGTAGGCGATAGTTCAATTGTTCTTTGAAGTTTATTGCTTTTGAATGTTGGGTTAGTATTCTTAGTGTGATAAAATATGCCTTGAGATAATTACGATATGTGATTCTAGAGTTCCCTTATTTATTTTAAAGTAATTCTTTTTGAACAAATGGACAAATTGTATTTGATTGGTCATTGATCGTTTAAGGGTAATTTGATGTATCCTAATTGTGGTATTCTCTTTGGAATTGCTTGGATTTGGAAGTATTTTCATTCCATTGGGTTCATGTTGTTTTATGAGTGATTTGACATACTCTTTCATTATGACTTTTCTTGAGTTGACATGAGTTGGGGATCTTCTTTAAGTTAAATTGTGTTGATATTCGTGTAACCTTACATGGTGAACTCTTGGTTTGTTTTGAGTTGTGGGGTTCTTATTAATTGATTTTGTGGTGGAGTATTTTGAAAACTAATGTAATGTTTGGTTGTGATAAGTTTATGCTTCTCATTGAATGCAGTCTTCTCACTTTTATTATTTTGGTGAAATATTAAATTATATCATTGTTGAGGTCTCCCTTGGATGCCTGGTTGCATGATTTTGCCTTTGTTATTGAAGGATTGTTCTGGATGGTTTCGTGTCAGTCATAATGCTTTTGGAGACTAAATTTTGGTTCATGAAATCCCTTGTCATTTAATTTGTGTTGCAATATAATTGGGAACTCGTGTTTTGTTTATAGTTGATCTTCTTGAATTTCTGTTATATTTCGTATCGAAGTTGATTATGTCATTCGGATGGAGTTGTTAATCTTATTTTGATTTATTCACTCATTATATTTGATTTTAAAATAGTTCTTTGAGGTCTTGCAATTATTGTTGTCAGTTCTTTGATGGGGAAACCCTAGTGTGAAATTTTTGAGAGTCTTCCAGAGGCTTGAGATGATTGTCAGTTAATATTCCCTCTTTTTGTGCCCTTGATGTGGCAAGTATTCTGGTTTCATGATTTTAAAAGGGTTGTACAGGAATCGTTGAGATTTTGATTATGCGTTTTATAGCGAGATGGGTAATGCCTCGCATGTTTCTCTATTGTGATCTAATGTTGTTGTTATGTTGTACAACCCTTGAATTTTGGTTTTTATGTTTTGAGTGTCTAGAGTGAGAGTGGCTCTAAGTGGGTGGTCGGTGCACAAAGGGGCGCCAGGATAGCCCTCGTTAGAGTGTGATTAATAAGTGAAAACCTAAGTAATTAACTAGGGGGTGGGTAGAATCACATTAAAAAGATAATTGATGCCTCATCTGCCTTTTAGTGCTACCACAGACTAAAGGGGATTGAGAAGGCCGTGGTTGGCATGATCGTTGCCTTGTCTTCGCGAAAGGTAACGGTTCCGCATGAGCAACCCTATGGGGCGGTTCCTTGAGATAGGTAGCCTGGATAACCATAGATGGAGGCGGTTCCTAGTGCTTGGTTGCCTGGATAATCCGTCAGTAGATGGAGGCGGTACCTTGTAATAGGTAGCCTAGAGAATCCATGTTAAGCCATGCGATGACACTCTCCTCTAACACTCCTTATGTTGCTACTTTGGAAATCCTCTGGAAGTGGTCCTTTGTCTTGAATTGATGAAACCTAGTTGTTTGAATTGATTTATGGTTTTACTCTATTTTATCTTTGGTGTACTTTGCGGTCTTGTATGATCTCATTGATATTTGACTTATGATCTCGTACTCTTTTGGTACTGTGATATGATGTTATTGTATTGTTTAATTGTAATTTGGAATTGTATTATGTTTTCAGTTGATTTGGAAGTGCTTCATGATCATCCTTTGGTTACTTTTTTACTGGTTATTGCTTTGATTTAGGTGATGAGATTCATGACTCTTGCATGTGGTTGATTATGTCATTGTAATCCTTGAGTTTTATGATACTTTTGTATGACGTTGAGTCTTGTGGTGCCCTGCTTGGATGTTCTTGGTTGAGGTCTCTTTCTTGTTAGCTCCTAGCATGGGGGGTGGGTCTTCGGACTCACATGGTTGGGTGGAACGTGCTAAGCACCCCATTGGGTCCCCAGTCGAGGATCGAGAGGTGCGGATTGGTGCTGTTGTAGCAACTCCAGAGTTGTATTTGTCTTGGAGCCAGTTATGATACTTTGTATTCATCTATCTATTCGTATCATGGTATCTTGTGTATGGTTTCCATTTATGTTTGGGAACACTTTTGTGTTATTGTACTTCTTAAACATTGTAATGTAATATAATGTTAAACTTGGTGTGGATATTGGCCATGGCAGTTGTTATTCAATGTGTTATGTTAATCATGCATATGTTGTATTTATGTGCAGATGGTTTCTTATCAATGATTTTTCATGTATGTGTTACATTTGATAATGTTTACTTTGTTATGGATTATATATTTGACTTTTATTCCTTGTTGTCATTGTGTGGATCTAAGTCGCGTAATGACTCCTCGTGTACCCCAAGGGATGTATGTGCTAATGAATCTTCTTAAATGAAATTCATGTTATAACTTAATGTGTATTACATATATGTTATGTTTACTTTTTTTTTAAAAAAATAAAAAATTGTGCAGTAATTATTGTTTTATTGTCCTTTGGGGTTCGCACGGCGGGGCGTTACAACCCCTTACTCCATTCAACTATTTTGGTTGGAAAAAACAAATGGAGATTCACTTGAAACATAAAGGGTTGTATAGGGTAACCATGGGTACAGAAATTGAACCTACAGGTGCTACTGAAAAGAGAAAATGGTTTAATAGGTGTGATGAAGTTTATGGCACATTATGTCTGTCTATTTCATCTGACCTCCTTTTCCACATTGAATCTTGCACTACACCAAATGAGATATGGGATACTTTGGAGTCCTTGTTTGGGAAGCAGGATACTATGAGAGGTTTTCAGTTAGAGAATGAGCTTATTGGCTTAAATCTTAGGGATTTTGACAGCATCCAAGATTTTTTCACCAAACTCAAGTCTCTTAGATTACAATTGTCACAGTGTGGTGTTTAGAAAAAAGACTCTCAGTTGGTATTGTCCATCCTTTCTAAGCTTGGACCTGATTATTCAATTTTTGTTTCTACCTTTTATGCCACTAGGGATGCACTTGGTATGAGATTCACTATGCCCTCTCTTGATGACTTTGCTTCATCTCTCACTCGAGAGCAAGCTAAGTTTGCTAGCATGGGTACGGTGAAACCTTCTTCCTCTTCACAGGCACTTATTGCATCACAGGAGCCCAGAGATCAGAAGGCTTCTACAAGCAAAGGCAAGGAACAGAAACAAAAGGATTCTGAACCTCATGAGCAACAAAAGGAGTCCTCATATTCATCCTCCTCTTCTAAGGGGAAATCATTTAGGAAGGAGAAGTCTACATGTGCATATTGTAAGAGGGAAGGACATGCAGAACATAATTGTTACAAGAAGGACATTGATGAGTTGAAACATCTTCTTCAGAAACATCAGATTGATTTGCCTTCTAGGATTTCTGCAACATCTTCTTCTCCTCATTCTTCTTCTTCAGAGCAACATAACACAGGCACAACTGGTTTACATACTTCATCAGATATGAAGGGACATGCTCTTTGTGCTTCTTTAGGTATTGGATCAGGGAGATGGCTTCTAGATTCAGGAGCATCTCATCATATGGCATCTTCGCAGTCTATGTTCACTTCCTTTGAGTCTTGCACTATGTCTCCCATTTTGATGGGAAACAACACTTACATGAGTGTTATAGGGAAGGGGTCTATTAGTTTGGGGATCACTCCTTTCAGGATGTCTTGTGTGTCCCTCACTTGACACATAACCTTCTTTCCATCTATCAGATAACACATGGGGGCAATGGGAGATTTGTGGAGTTCACACCTGATTCGGTTATCATCAGAGACTTGGAGAGTAGAGCAGTCATTGCTACCGGGATAGTGGATCACTCCTCTCGGTTGTATTCCTTCACTAATTTTGCTACTGGCGGTGCTTCTGTTCCTACAGCTGTTCCTCACACTTCGCGTGTGCATCATCATTCAGAGGAGAGATTTGGCTTCTTGAACATTGTTGTTCTCACTTCGGATCTTGTTCTCGAGCCTTCTGCTCCATCTCCTCCTCCTCCTGTTGCTTCTTTTGTTTCAGTGCAGCAGGATCCAGTTGATCATACATCTTTGGAGGTTTCTATTGAGTCTTCACCTACTTCGGCTTCTTCATTTGTTGAGGTCACACCTGCTTTTGTGGAGACATCTTGGGCTGCACCTATTCCACCTTCAAAGATTTCTTTCATTCGATCTCTTCCCTCTCACTTCTTTCTGGAGATGTAGTTTCTTCACTTCTTTTGGAGTTACTTCATTCTGGGGGGGATCTGTGGTCTCTTTCTTCCTCTCTTATGGGGGGATTCTTTCATGTATCTTTGTGATGAATGGTGTCCTTGGGGGGTCTTATGGAGTCCTCCATTTTTCATCACTTAGGTAGTTTATTGCATTCTATTTTGGGGAGGAGTTTTGTTCCCATGTGGTTTTCTCCTTTACCCCGTTTGATTTATTTTGCCTTGCATTTGTACATGAGTACCTGATCAGGCCTTGTTGCCAAGACTCATATTTGCATAATAATTTGCTTCTCCCTAAGTTGCACTTATGGGGGGTATTGGTGTAATTAATTATTTAATTACACTTTAGGATAAGTTTACTTAGGTAATTATTTATTTCCTAGGATAATTATCTTTTAATTCTTATCTTATCTTATTGAGCTGTCTTTTTGCTCAAGATAAGATTAGGGTTGCTTTTTCCTACTTTATTGCATCATTGTCTTTTCAAAGGCTTTTGTATTATTTGTAAAACATTATTCTCAATAATCAATAATTCTGATTTTTGCTTGCACAACTTTGGCTCTGAGATTTTATAGAACATCTTTCATTTTTGTTCTAAATATCTGTTGGATGTGATAGGTGATTGCTTGCAGGTGATTCTTGGGGACTGTGAAGTTGGTTTTTCAACTTCTACAGTTTCAAGCTATGGTAGGGAATATCACTAATTATCTTCTTACCTTCTTAAAACAAGACCTACAATCACAAATATCTCATAACCGTGCTTTGCACCTTGAGGTCATTATTCATAAGAAGAATGTTAAAAGATTCTTAGTAGATGGAGGTGTTTGTTTGAACATTTTCACCCTTCAATTGATCAAGAACCTGGGATATTTAGAGGATACTACTAAGAAAGCAAAGAGTACCACCATCAGAGCATATGATGATCAAGAGTGGGTATCGCAAGGCATCATTGCATTAACCATCCAAGCGGGACCCATCATTATAGAGACTACATGCCAAGTTTTAGACCTTGATTTGCCCTACAACATCCTGCTTGGCCAACCATGGATCCATGCCCTAAAAGTTATAGCTTTGACTTATCATCGATGTGTAAAGTTTCCTTTTGAGGGTAGAGAAGTTACTATCCATGGAGATCTTGAGCCTTTTTACTACTACAAGAACCTTGAGGCCAAGTTTTACAAGATACCCCAGATCCCTAAAAATGATGAAGGGCCTACACCATCCTCCTCATTTTTTGACCCATCATCCCTTGCATCTACCTCTAAAACCAAAGCACCCATTATGCAAAATATTCCTAACATCAAAGTAGTGATCTAGGATGATAGTTGTGGAAACTTTAAACTAATAAAGGATACCTTTGTGTTGGGAGAGCTACCTTTTTCTCCTAAATCCCATGGGAAACCCACGTCTAGCAATGAAGCACCTGAAACAATTAAGATGGCCACTACCACCTTCACCAAGTGGGGGGATTTAAATAAAGAAGATATCAATGAGGAGGATGTCTCTAAACTCCTCTATTAGGATGAACGACCCATCCCTATTCTTCCTATGGAAGATGACAAAAAATTCTTGAAGCTAATGAAGCGTTGGGGATACAACAAGAATGAGAAACTATGGCAAAATGACAATGGTTTTCTAGAATCTATCGTTCTTGAGAAACGTCCAAAGAATCTCGACTTAGGATGTACTACTAGAAAGGTTACCCTTATTGGAAAAGGTACTTCCACTAAACAAGCTGAGGCTTCCTCTTGATTACCCACATCGCATGATACTACCCTAGAAACTTCCCCCTTGATGTTTTTGGCCTATTTGAGAATAACTCCCTTTTCATGATATCCACAACATCTTTTACCTCAAGCAATCAACCAACTAAAATAAGCCTAGTATACCCACAACTCCTTGAGTTGGACCAACGAGGACCACCAATTCTAGATTTATTCGAAAATGATGAAGAAATCTTAGAATTCATAGGACTCCATGATAACTTACCACGGGAAAATCACAAAGTTCATTTTGACATAGAGCTAGATACAGGGGCGTACTATGGGGAGACGATTGAATCCTTCAGTCAAAAAATTGAGGACATGCAACTAACATGCAGATCTTTGAGTGAAAACCACAATGTGGCACTTTCTGATACTAAAATGGTAAAAATAAAGGATGTATCCAAGGGTGAAATCCTCTATGAGGTGCCTAAGGATGAGGGATTCAATATCCCCCTTAGTGTGATGCATCCAAAAAAGTCAATAGTATTGGCAGAAAAGGAAACCCCAGTCAATGTGGAAACAAAAGAGGCACCAAAGATCACTTTCTATGTTGAATCCTTGTTGGATGAAGAACAAAAGAACCTAGCAACATTCTTGAAAGAGCGAAGAACTAACTTTGCATGGTCATACATAGATATACCAGGGCTTGATCTAGAAGTAGTTGTGCATCATTTAGCAGTCTATCCTGAAGCCAAACCAATGAAGTAGAAATTAAGAAAGATGCACCCTCAAATAGCACTCTTGGTAAAAATTGAGTTACAAAAAATTCTTGACATTGGATTCATCTGACTGATTAATTATCTTGAGTGGGTTTCCAATCTAGTACCAATCTCCAAACCCACTGGGGGCATCAAAATATGCATGGATTTTAGATACTTAAACAAGGCATGCCTAAAGGATGATTTCCCTCTTCTTAACATCAACCTCACTGTGGATTTAACAGCTGGGCATGAAATATTCTCCCTCGTGGATGGTTTTTCAAGCTATAATCAGATCATGATCGCTAAGGAGGATCAAAACAAAATTGCATTCACTTGTTCATGGGGAACATATTGTTGGAACATGATGCTATTTGGGCTGAAGAATGCAGGAGCAACCTATCAAAGAGCAATATCCCTCATCTTTCATGAAATGATCCATAAAATAGTAGAAGATTATATGGATGATATTTTATCAAAATCAAAGAAAAAGACTGAGCACATAGAAGTCCTGGGACCCATCTTTGACAGACTTGAAGAGTACAAGGTACGATTGAATCCAAAAAAGTGTATCTTCAGGGTTACATCAGGGAAAGTTCTTGGATATATCATCTCACAAAGAGGGATAGAAATTGATCTAGTAAAGGTTAAATCCATCCTAGACATGGAACCACCACAAACATTGAAGTATATGAGAGGGTTACAAGGAATATTGAAGTCCATGAGAAGGTTCATAGCACAATTATTAGACAAGATCCACCCTTTCTTGCATCTTCTCCATAAAGGAATAACTTACAAGTGGGAAGAGAAGTGTGATTAAGCTTTCCAATAGATCAAGGACTACCTATTGACACCTCCAATTCTCATGCCACCAATACCAAACAAACCATTGATCCTATATATCTCAACAACATCAACAACACTAGGTGCTCTTCTCGCACATCATGATGAAAATAGAAAAGAAAGAGCTATCTATTACATCAATAGGACCTTAGTGGGATATGAAATGAACTATTAATCCATTGAGAAAGTGTGCTTAGCGATGGTTTTTGCTTCACAAAAATTCAGACATTACGTGCTATCACATCAAGTCAAGCTTATTGGAAAGATCAACCCATTGAAATACCTATTATCCAAAGCAACTATCACAAGATGAATGGAAAAATGGGTGATGATCTTGATTGAATTTGACATAGAGTATGTGGAGTGCAAGAAAATCGAAGGACAAGTGATCGCAAACCAGCTAGCAGATGCACCTATCTATGCAGAGAACCTGTTGATATCTAAATTCCCTGATGAATTAGTCTTCCTTTTCAGTCTTATAGATTAATGGAAAATTGATGGATCAATCACCCAACATGGATCAAGGGTGGGTATTCTCTTTATCACCCCTGAAGGCGATTGCATCCCAAATTAATACAACATTTCCATGTACTAACAACATTGCTAAGTATGAAGCCCTAATCACAGGTCTAAGGATAGTAGTTTAATGGAAGATACAAGATTTGAAAGCATATGGAGACTCAGCTAGTTATCAACCAAGTCAATGTTGACTACCAAACTAAGGACGAAAAGATTACTCCTTACAAAAAGATGGTAGAAAATCTCAAGGACCTTTTCATTGACATAACTTTTGATCAGATTCCTCACATGAACAACTGAGTAGTAGATGCTATGGCAACAATCAGATCATTGTTAGACATGCCGCACAACGTCCTTCAATACAAATTCTTGGTAGAACAACTTCTCATACCAACTTTCAAAATCCCTGAATCTAAATTTGTGTGTGTCATTGTTGGTCCTAGTTCCCCATGGTATCATGATATACTCACCTACCTTAGCAGAGTAACCCTCCCATCTAATATCACCTCCAACCTCAAGAATACCTTTGTCAAAAAGGCATCCCAATTCGTGATCCTAGGTGATACCTTATACCATTGAATCATCGAGGGTACATTACTACAATGTCTTAACCAAGAGGAAGCCTTGACGGCTTTAACAAAAGTACTCGATGGCATATGTAGTTCCCACTCTAGTGGTATGAATTTAGCTAAGAAACTATTGAGGATGAGGTACTACTAGCCAACCGTGGAAAGAGAAGCCCATCAGTATGTGCAGAAGTGTGTCCAATGTCAATAGCATGGAGATCTTATTCATGCTCCAACTCGGGAGTTACAACCAATGGTCACACCTTGGCATTTTTCATAGTGGGGGCTTGACCTCATAGGAAAAATTACACCCACCTCATCTAATGGCCACAAGTTCATCATAACAACTACTAGTACTTTAACAAGTGGGTCAAAGCCATTCCTATGACCTACATAATGGGGAAGAAAATTGCCAAATTTATCCTGAATTACCTCATCTATCATTATGGGGTTCCACAAACCCTTATCTCAGAAAATGGAACACCCTTCAAGAATCAGGATGTTAAAGAGCTATGTGAAAAATTTAACATCTAGCATCTATTTTCTACCCCGTATTACCCCCAAGGAAACAGTCAAGCTAAGGCTACAAACAAGACCATTCTAAAGATCCTAAAGAAAAATATCAATGAAGTTGGTTGTGATTGGCATCTGTAGCTAAATCCTACCCTCTAGGCCTATCGAACCAGTATCTACACACCTATAGGTGCAACCCCATTCTCCTTGGTCTATGTATCAAAATCCATCTTGCCTATTGAGGTTGAGCTTCCTTCATTGTGAGTCTCACTGCAGAACCTAATTGCTGATGAAGAGTATAGAGTATCTTGGCTAAATTAGTGTCATCTTGATGCCCTTAATCACTTGCAAGTATACCAAAACTGACTGAAACGGAGCTTTAACTAGAAAATCAAGTGTCGATCTTTCCAGGTAGGGGATCTTGTCCTAAAGCAAAATTAGAAAAATCTTCTAGATCAAGACAGTAAATGAAAATTTCAGCCTAACTAGTTGGGTCCCTTTGTTGTCACAACAAGCTATGGATCAGGAGCATATCAATTATCAATGCCTCAAGGTGAACCTTTGCAGGAACCAACCAACAACTTGCATCTTAAAAACTTTTATGCCTAGGTCTGAAGGGTGTAAATTTGGAAAATACAAAAAATAAAAAATGATCAAAATCCAAAAAAATGAGAAAAAAGATTGATAACAGTAAAGATAAACAATTTTCCTCTAGTGAAAACAACTTCGATGGAAATTTGGGCAAGTACCTTGGTGAAAACTTGGCAAACAAACACCTCATGTAAATAAAGCAACTCCATCTATTCTTTGGCTCTTTATCCTATCATTCTTGGCATCACCTCCCTCCACCACATCATTCATCCTATTTATTCCATCACTCATCCACGTCTGTATCATAGCTTGATATTGTGAAGTATCGTATCCCCTTAGTACTACTTGGCATATTCTAAAGGTCAACTTGTCCTACCTATATCAAGGTAGTCTATCACATCACACTGAGGTAAATTCATTATGGATCATACTGGGTTCTTGTATATCTTAAGGTTATTGGAAATCTCATCAAAAATCCCAAAAACATTCATAAAACATTCTTCATCAAAATCCAAAAACACTTGCAAAATCAAAAAATCAAAAAATATTCAAAATCCTATACAACTAAAATTCAAAAATATTCAAAAAATGTAAAGTCAAAATTCCAAAACATCCAAAACACATCAAAAATCCCTAAAAAGGTCAAAACATTGAAAATCCAAAAACAGAACCATGTCGAACTATGATTCTTTGAGCTTGAATGTAGGAAAGGCCATCTTTGATGTGCCCCTAAGACACCCTAGGCCAATTCTTTAGGAGTTTGTCATAATAAACTAACAATCCATCAATTGTTCATTCATATCTCATCGTCAATAAGTCAAGTCAGTCAAACTACATGGTCTCTGCATGTATAACATAGGCAAGGCTCATCTCTGATAAGCCCCCAAGGCCCCTAGGATAGTCTTTTAGGTTAGGTTCTTGGTCAAAACTTAGAAAATCCCTAAACATTCAAATATTAGAAAAGACTTAAACATTTGGAAAACTCAAAAAATCCCAAAACATTCAAATATCAAAAAACACAAAAACATTACAAAAACCTTAGAAAACCCTAAACAGCCTCAAATAATCAAAAAAACCAAAACATTCACATAAACTTTCTAAAAGACCAAAAACAACCTCAAAACATTTTTACAAACACCAAAAATATTGAAATATTCTAGAAAATCCAAAACCATCCATCCCATCTCGCTTTCACCCATAATAAACCTCCATCCATAATAAATTGATCATCATCTTCAACCTTTAACAAAATAAATAGAAATCAAGTAGTGCACGTCATAAAGTGAGAACCTAAGTGTCAAAATCTAAAGTCTAGATCGTAGGTAAACGAGTTAGTGAAGTTTGTATCAATGGATTATCAAACACCTCATCCAAACCAAAACACTTGATCAACATTTCCTAGGTTGTATCCTTCTGACAATGGGCATCAATATCATAAATCACCTTAGCTATCTTAAACTGGCAAGAGATATAGATAACATTGATTGTTTGTCTTTAATCTTTTCTTATGATTTATCTTATTGACCCATTCTAAGGAACTCTCTATTATGTCTTAATTGTTTAGAGAGAAAGGAATAGGGCATCGATCATTATCTTTCATTTTTTGTGCTTGTGGATATTCTTGTAAAATAATCTTGGCACATACTTGCTTAGTTGTGTGTAGGGATGTTTTTTTGAGTAGATTGTTGACTATTGTGTATGCTTTGGTCCAATATATTCTAAACTTCCAATCTACATTCTGATGAGGTTTATGTATGTCAAGGTGTGAACAAGAACTATCATATCTATTTGCATATTCAAAGTCCATTACACTAGATACAACACCATCCTAGTTATCAATACCATGATGCACTGTGTCCATGTGTTATATCAAAAATAAGGAATGATAGAAAATCCTAATCCCAAGATATGAGAAAAATCATCATCATCACCTGTCATCACCATCTCTAAGAAATTCTTGGTGCATCATGGACTTGTTGGACTTCTGAACCAATCTCAAAATCAATGGTCAAATCCATTCTTCTTATTCTTCTATCTTTACTAACATTTCTATCCAAGTATCAAATTTGTGTGATGTATCAAAATATACATGAGGCTACCCATAGATGATGATTGTCTATACATCATCAAATCTATCTACATCAGACATCTGCGCTTTCTAGTCCTCTTTGAGTTGAACTAATCTTGAACCTATATTATACCTTTGTCAAGAAATAAACCCAAAATTCAAAATTTCTGCCCAATTTCTTGAGGGGGCAAGGAACCATCTTATTCCTTTCGCTGGGGCAATAGTGGAGCATCCAAAAATCAGATTTTTTTTATTTTTTGATCTGAACAACAGTTTAATCTGAAAAAGCATTATTCTTTGAACCAACGTAACATGTACCTCACTTCAAAGAGGGGAAAAATGTAGACACTTAAAAATGTCCTGAGGGATATCATGCACTCGAATCAAGTATACTAACACCATTTCATCCTCAAACCCATCCTCTTTTCACTTAATTGATTAAATTTTCCTAGCTATTTAATTAATTGCACCATTTGCATCTATTAATCTGATTAATCTAATTAGGTTAATTCACCCCCATTCATGCTAACATTTCATCTTATTTAAATTAAATACATCAAGTTATTTAATTTAAATCCCTATTTCCTCTTATTTAATTAAATAACCCTAATTTATTTAATTAAATGTCATCTCACTTTCCCTTTTTCATTAAATCATTTTATTTAATGAATATTGTCTAATTCCCCTAATTTGCAAAATTAAAAATTTATTTAATTATCAAATTACTAATAAATCTAATCCCCCCCCACTTGCAAGGGCATATTCCTATGTTGCACATTCCTCCAAAAGGAATATTCCCATAGAATATTCCATTCCTTCCCCTTTTGCACATTAAAAATTTGTTTTAATTTGCTAAATATCTATTTTCCTCACCCATGAGAATATTCCAAAGAATATTCTCTTTCTTCACTCATTTGAAAAAAGGAATATTCTCCCTCATAACAAACTTACAAGACTTCTTGTGCAAGTTAACTTACAAGAATTCTTGTGCAATTTTTGAATGTGTGTTTGTTTGGAAGAATATGAACCCTTGATTCTTTCCTTGATCCATGTGATCATTGATTCTCATCCATTGATGAGAACCCATGATCCATGTTTCATCTCTCCTCCCTTTTTGACCATTGATTAGCCTTTTTAATCTTAACCCTTCATTTCTCATTTGCTCTCCTATAAATAGGTCACTATTTGGAGACAAATGGATTCATCTCTTAAGAGAAAACTTATGTTGTTAAAATCACTTTCACTTGTACTCATATTTAGCACTTATTTAGCTTCTTTCTAACTTAATTTACTTTCATCATTAGCTTAGCTTCCATTAATGGCTTCCATGGTAACTTAGGGTTTTGATCTTTTTAGCTTAAACTCCTTTAGATTAGCTTTGCATACACCCATATTAATCATCTTAGCCTACATCATGATAAAATAGCTTACATCATGATCATTTAGCTTTAAATCATGTTTTCATACACATCTATCATTTGTTTCATCAATTCTCTTCAATAGAATCGATCGAAAAAGGCTCATTATCCATGAGATTGGAAAAGGGTTGCCATTCCACATCAATGTGACACCACTCCCCTAATAGGATAAATTTCAATGGATTATAGTAGGTATTTTCAAAACTTTCTTGATTTAATATGTTAGTTTTAATGGATTCCTAGTTTATTTTTTATTGATTGATCTTATTGGACTAATGTTTAGTGGCTTGAATACACTTCATATCCTCATGAATCAAGTGTAGTTATCCCATACTAATCCATCGGTCACAATAGTTAAAGAGGAATCATGGTGCGTAGTAGTTGCGGGATGAACCCATGGAAAAAGGAATGACTCAACACAAAAATAGGGGAGCTCCAGGTTAAGTTGAACATGATGGTTGTTGATTAAAGGCACTTGATGAAGGTTGATCATGGTTTTATTATAACCAATTAATAAATGTTGAAGACATCTCCTTTACTCATGGGATTTTGACAAGTGGTTATATGTTTACATGCAACTCTATTTTTAATACAGTTCTAGTCCTATTAGGATTCCTTTTTCTTTTCAGTTATAGGTTGAATAAATCAGTCTTAACTCCATGCTCTAAATATCTGGAAGTGGAGTTAATGATTTCAGTTAAGTAGTTGTTTTGGATAATATTCCCTCAAGCTTGTATATAGCTGTTGGTTGAATCCATAGGATAGTTAGTTGGTTTCCAGTTTTATGCTATCAGTTACTTTTAGTTTTTAAGACATGAAATATTCAAAATGATTGAATAGAATTTTTGAAATATCTTGTCTAATCTTCATGAATATGCAATGAATGGAGTTTAATTCATGGAATGCGTAGAATCTATTAGCTATATTTTGGTTCAATTAAAGTGAGAGCAACCACTTGAGCATGCAACTCAAGGTATTGTTCCTCACTTCATTTTCTAGTTATTTATTTATGTTTAACAATCGTTAATAGTTTATCATTGTTTCATAAACCATGTGCAAGTTACATAGAATTTCATATCTTGTTTATCATTAATGAACACTTATGAATATGCATGTAATGATTAACCAATAGTACTCTAGAGGATAGTTTAGTTGAGTCATTAGTTTTCATCAATTTTGAGTTATTACAACATTATTTCATTAGTAATAGTTAAGTTACAGTCTAAGTTGTAGGTACCCATAGCCACTAGTTTTGGCTATGCCATTTACTATTTTGCAATTCTGCGAGTTTTTTAGCAAGTAGAATAACTTGATTAGGGTAGCTTAAATATTTTTGAGTCCTTGAAGGCATATATAATGTTGCACCATCATAAGCTTACAAGCCTTGGGTTGAAAATTTAATGTTGTTTTGAGCAATGTTGAGTGGGTTTTTTAGTTAGTTATACCTTTGAATTATGTAGGATCTACCAAGTTTAAAATACATTAGCTTAGACTACATTATATTATCATTTCATATCCATTATGCAGACTTGAACCTTAAATATGATGATGGAACTATGGTTATAATATATTAGTATTATATGGTTTACATGGAGATATGTATGGAATGTTGATGGAATGCTATGATTTAATTATGATAGTTATCCTTTTATACATGTTTTGTGGAATTAACTTGTTTGCAGCTAAAGAGGAATCATGGAGCACAGTAGTTGCAGGATGAACCCGTGGCAAAATGAACAATTGGACATTGAAACAGGGGACCTCCAAGTTAAGCTAAACATGATAGTTGTTGATTAAGGGCACTTGATGAAGGTTGAGCATGGCATTATTATAACTAGTTAATAAACGATGAAGAAGAGGTCTCCTTTACTCATGATATTTTGGTAAGCGGTTTTATATTTACATGCAATTCTATTTTGAAAAAGTTATAGTCCTATTAGGATTCCTTTTTCTTTTTAGTTATAGATTGAATAAATTAGTCTTAACTCTACACTCTAAATATCTGGTAGTGGAGTTAATGATTTTGGTTAAGTAGTTGTTTTGGATAAGATTCCCTCAAGATTTTATATAGCTATTGGTTGAATCCATAGGATAGTTAGTTGGTTTCCAATTTTATGTTATCGATTACTTTCAGTTTTCAAGACATGAAATATTTAGAATGATTGAATACAATCTGTGAAAGATCTTGTGTAATCTTCATTAATATTCAATGAATGGAGTTTAATTTATGGAATGTGTAGAATCTATTAGCTAGACTTGGTTCAATTAAAGTGAAAACAACCACTTGAGCATGACACTCAAGGTATTGTTCCTCACTTCATTTTCTAGTTATTTATTTATGTGCAAGTTACTTAGAATTTCATATCTTGTTTATCATTAATGAATGCTTATGAATATGCATGTAATGGTTAACCAGTAGTACTTTAAAGGATAGTTTAGTTGAGTCATTAGTTTTCATTAGTTTTGAGTTATTACAACATCATTTCATTAGTAACAATTAAGTTATAGTCTAAGTGTAGGTACCTATAGCCACTAGTTATGGTTATGTCATTTATTGTTTTGCAACTCTATGAGTTTTTCAACAAGTAGGGTAGCTTAAGTAGTTTTGAGTCCTTGAAGGCATATATAATGTTGGACCATCATAAGCTTACAAGCCTTGGGTTAATAATTTAATGTAGACTTGAGAAATGTTGAGTGGATAGTTCAATTAGTTAAACCTCTGAATTGTGTAGGATCTACCAAGTTTACAATACATTAGCTTAGACTCTACATTTTTGGCACTATTGTTAGGGATGGTGCTATCTTCAGAGACTTTTTTATAGTTTTCTTAGTTAAATTTTCTTTCCAACATTAGGACTGTTAGATATAATCTTTTTCCAACACCAGAGATACACTAACATTGTGCAGGACCGCTACATTATAAAGCCATATTTCATGTATGTGGAGGCAAAGAGATCCCTTGGGTAGATTCCTTCCCTCAACACACTAGGAAGCCATAGCATAAATTGGTGAATCCGGTACACAGAGTGAGGGTAACATTGAAGAAGAAATTTTCCTATCACCAACATCTAGCACACATACAAAAGGAACATACCACACCATGGGTGATACAATAAAAGATGATGTTAAATGACCAACATTTGAGTTTCCCATCACTAACCAAGAAAGGGCTACAGTGCTAAAGAACATTCCTCCTTCGGCCTTGTCAATCTTCTATGGGTTAATGACTGAGGACCCAGATACATTTCTCTTTGAATTTGATGTCCATGCAAAATTTATGACTATACTTATGATGCTCATAGGCTCAAACTCTTCCCTACAGCTCTAAAGGATGCAACCCTAATATGGTTCATAGGATTAGGTAGGGATGTTCCTGACTGGGATACTATGAAGACATTGTTCCTAGAAAAGTATCAAGACTATTGTAGGGGACCTGATAGGAAGAAAGATAATATTTTCAAAATGTCACAAAAGGATGATGAGCGTTTGGAAGATTATTCAAAGAGATTTTAGTTTTCTCTAAAGAAAAACCCACAAAAAAAGTTGTTAGAAGAGTCCCTCAAGTTGGTCTTTTTGAGGGGAGTTAATGATGATTGCATGGATGCACTAAACCTCATTGGTCAAGGAGATATTTCCTAGCTACCATTTTTAGACATTTGTAAGGCCTATAGGAAATATTCCAGGACCTTTACAAAAAGGCCAAGGGGAGATAGGGCATCCACTATTGGTAAATCATCGTCAGGGGTTTCAAAGATTTAGTTAAGCAACTTGTTATCCAACATGAAGGAGGATATAATCAGCCATTTGTTAACTTAGTTGGACACTCTCCATATTAAGAAGAAGTAGGAGGCAGCTAAGGCTATGCTCAATAAATATTGTCCAAACTGCATGCAAGAGAGTAGCAAGTATCCAGCAGGATAAAGTTGAGAAACATGATTTTCAACCAATTGAAGGAGATGATGGACAACTCTTCTATATAGCACAAAGGAGGCCATGGCATCAAAGACAAGGTATGGAACAAGACCTGCTTAGTTTTAATGCATCCTTTCCTATTGGAAATCAAAACTTTTCTACAAGGAGCTCTCAACCCTAGAAAGCAAACTAAAACTAGTGGTAAAACTCTCAACAATGGCCACAAGCTCAGCCAAATTGGAACCAATAGACAAACCCTTGGCCACAACAAATTTTTTAGGGTTCCAATTATAATCCACAATGGACAACCCAATAGAATTAGTGGCAACCTCAGTGGTAGAAAAGCCAGCAATTGCAATAGCAAAATATGAACTATCAGTAGCCTATGCTCCCTCCTCCACCACAACAACAAGCTTTAATGTCTCCATCAAATCCTACAAATCAGCCACCCAAGCAACCACAAATACCTACCCACCCTGTACCTAACCCTAACACTAAGCTTGTTCAACAGGCTTATACTAACGAAGCTATGTAATACCCCACCTATGGGTTATAGTTGAGTGATGTCCACTTCAGATCAGGAAAAAAAACTCGTTGGACCTTCATCCCCCCAAATTATAGAAATGGAGGATGAGGAACCTACAGTTGAGGCTTCAGACAAATCCCCTTTGGGAGTCAACTCAGGTACACCAAACTACCTCAAGTCCCAAGCTAGCTTTTCCTAAATGCCTAGCTATTCAAAAGCATCACACACAGGCTGAGACGATCTTTTAAGTCAATTGAAATATGTGAGCATCAAGATTCCACTTATCCAAGCTAGCAAAGACATACCTATCTATACCAAAATTGTAAGGGATCTATATCTTAAGAAACCAAGAAAAAAAAGAAAAGATCCTTAGATAGTTTGTTAGAAGCAGAAATTTGAACTCAAATTTCCACCAATCCTCGCCACCTTAGTATGACCATTTAATTTTACACCATGAGCACCATCCCTCAAAGACCATCATTTTTTCCTTATAAGTCTAGAATTACCATAATAATAATCTCCCTAAAACTGTTCCGCTAAGATATTATTCAAAATAATCTTCCCCATAGCCACTACCTTAATACATACATCCCCTTAAGTTTGTCACTAGAAACACATATCGGTGAAATAATGTCATTTCAGGGAGAGCTACACTGCAGTCTCCCCGATAAGTTGATAAAACAAACCAACACAGAATATCAAGGAGACCACCACAGTTCAAAGTGACATATTCCAAAGTCTCTCCAACAACCTGAAAAGGAATATTTCAAAAAAAATTAAGTGTTTTGGAGGGAAAAGATAGTCTGTCTCTCCGATGAGCCAAAATGGAATATGTCAAAGAAATAGTGATATTGTAAATATGCTAAATGATTTAGGTATTCAAGAAACAAAAAAACATCTCTCAAACATAATTGATTATTATGCAATAAATAATGGACAACTAGCAAATCCAAGACTTGGCGGACACAGTGACAATTTCGAAGAGACATTGAATTATTGGGATGAGAAATGTAAAAGTCTATTTGACACTACGAAAATAGTTGAGAAAAAAATATCGAAGAGACAAGCTTATATCAAGAGGAAATTGATAAAAGTCTCTTTGATCACTCTGAAAACTAGATAAGAGATACGAAGAATGTGGAAAAGTGACACGGAGGGAATGATTTCAAGGAGACCATAGGATATCGAAGAGAAGTAATAGCATCTCTTCAAAACCCCGAAATAAGGAATAAAGGAAAGAAATATCAAAGAGAGGAGCTCGTATCGGGGAAACATAAATAAAACTCTATCCAAAACTCTGATAAACAGAAGAGAGATGATTGTCGAAGGGACATTGACATATTGAAGGGAAATGGTTGTAGGTCTCTCGAAAACTCTGATAACTGATAAGTGAAGAATATAAAAAAAGCGGTAAAACCAAGGATGAAGCTTTCGAAAAGACCACTAAACCAAGATTTAATTGAACAATGTCTCAGTTCTAGACCAAAGTCCAAACAAACAGCCCAGTTAAATCCCTCAGCTGAGAAGTTAGAAGATAAACACAATAATTTAGGAGATGTATGCACTCCACAGTGAGGGTATGACATATTCAAATACCATTATAGAAAGAAGTATAGGCATAAGCCTATATCAAACCCATGTAATATGAATCTAGGAAATCTCATCATATCGAATATGTTTATCAATGTGGAATTAATCAAAGTATTGGCCAAAATGTATAACCCCAAAATGAGGATGATTCATTCACATGATGGGTCACACTTTCTCCCCATCACCAAAGATTATAGTGTTATGGTTTTCCAATTGGATACATCTATGAAAATGCCACTAAGAATCAAAGATCTTTTGGAATAATTCCACACCATGGACACGAGCTAAAAAAAAGATGGAAATTTCATTTGCCTAAACCCTAGGAAATAGGGGTTTAGCTCTGGAGATTCTCAAGTAATGAAAGACCTCCTTTTTCTATAATTTTGTTTGAAGAATATTATCAATATACATATTACTTAGGTGGAAAAGTATTGGGAATAGATTTTCCTGTCGAGATGGCTAAAGTGTTAGAGTAAAGTAATAAATTAACTTTACTCTCCTCTTAAGAATTCACTTTATGCACATATATTAGTCATTTAATAATTAATATTAATTATTAAATGCACTCACCTTTAGGATTAGGGTTTCCTTTAGGTTTAGATCTCCTTTTATAAGGATTGATCTCTTGTATTCTACTCTCTTGATTCATTTTTTCTCTGATAATACATTTTGCACATTGTCAGAGCCAAAACCCTTGTTTTGTTCTCTCTCTTTCTCTGTGACAAGTTTCTTGCATGCAGGTGTTCATTGGGTTCTATGGATTTGTATTTCTCAAATCCTACATGGTATCAAAGCCAGATCTGCTGCAGCTTGTTCAGTTTTTTGAAAGAATTAGAGATCTAGGTTTTGGTTGCATCAGATCTGTGTTTGTTTTCTAGTTTTTATTTGGAATAGGGGTTCTTTTTTTTGGTACACTTTGAGCTCAAACGGACCTCACCGTTGAGCTCGCAGCATCCAAAAACCTCTATTTCCATATAAAACATGTCTGATTCGGCCACAATTGCTCAGGGAAGCAAAAAAAATTTGCCCTAGCCGTACGGCCCTAGGGCACACTTCATGAGGCAAATTCTTTTGCAAAAAAAATTTAAAAAAATTAAAAAAACAAGTTTTTTTTGGTTATTTTGGGCGCTACCCGTTCACACAGGTCACGCCACCGGTGAGCCGCCGGCGGCAACAGTCGGTCGTGGCCAGGCAACCACCGCCACGCCGCCGGCCCGAGCCCTGCCGCTCGGCCACCAGCAGTAACCGCCAGCACCCACCACCAGCGCAACCCCTGAGAGCTCACCATGTGACCGCCAGCCGTGCCCAGGAGCCAATTGGCTAACCCTTGGTCGTTCACGTGACCAGGGGCCAAAGATCTTAAGCCCCTGAGGGCTCAGACACTTTTGGCATGTGCCCTTTCAAACCAACTTTCAGTAAAATGGGCATATCTCGGGCATTTTAACTCAGATTTTCGAACAAAAATAGGCGTTGGAAAGCTGGCTCCAAGACCGTCCTGATGGTGTAGAAATTTTTTCAAAATTTTCTAGTTTGGTTGCATTTTTTCGCAGTCAAAGTTAGATGATATTTTTGCACTCCGAGGGGCATATCTTGCTCATTTTTGCTCCATTTTGCACAAACGAATAGGCATCGAAAAGGTGTTTCTGTGCTCTTTCCAGATTTACAGTCTATTTCATTAGAAAATTTACCAAGTAAATTTTATTCAACTTTGTGTGTTTTTACACTTTGCTCAAATGCTTGGACATTCTGGCACCTTCATGGGTTTTGTTTGCGTGGGATGGTCTATTTAATTTGATCTAAATGTTGTAAGGTCAGTTTTATCAGATGTTTTAAGTTGAAGAGTTATCATGGGTTTTTCTACTCACCCTTCAGTTGTAATTCTGGAACGGGGTAATTATGAGTCATGGGCAAAGGGCATACTTACACATTGTAGGTGGCTTAATATTTTTCCTTATTTGTATGATCTCATACCTGAACCAACCACTTCAGAGGGAAAACTAGCTTGGGATATCATTAGAGATCACATAGTAGGACTTATACTGTCTAGTGTTGATGATGACACTGTGTGGGCTATATCGGACATTGATTGTCCCCACCCACTTTGGACATGTCTTTGGGAGATCTATGGAGACCCCAATCTCTCTCCATTCCCAGAGGATCCTGCTTCAGATTATCTCTTACCCATTGCTTGGAGAGAGAATACACCCTTTGATCATGATACTTTAGAGGAACTTGAGTATTTAGACACCCTTACATATTCTGATGGATCAAAGGCTTGTCTCACAGTTCCTACTCTTCAGACTGAGACTTCATCAGCATCTCCTGTTGTTCTTGATTCAGTGCAGTAGGGCATCATTCACCTTCCAGACATAGCTACTTTGGACTCTTATCTTGCAGACATATCTTTCTTGTTTGTTGAGTCCTATATTGCAGATTTGGAGGATTATTTTGAGGACATTCATCTCCTCTACCTTGACAGTCAGGTTATCACTGTAAGCCCACCATTATCAGTGCATTCAGAGGTTGCATTTCAGATTCTCCACATCCGTTTGGATTTGACATCATTTGTTTCAGTTCAGACAGCGAGATTCTTCAGCATCCTATCATGGCACACATCTTGAGACAGATTAGTTCATCACTCTTCATAGGGTTTCTTCGACATCGTCCTTTGGATCTGTTTCTTCCCAAGGGGAGGAATATCATTTTCCGCTTCAGGATCTCCTTTTGGATTCTACATCAGGCATCTACCATTGTGACAGGAGTTTCTTCATTGTGGGGGGGGCCTTCTTCTCTCTTTCTATCTCTCCTATGGAGACCATTGTATATGTACTTATATGATAGAAGCTGTCTATGGGGGGTATCATGTAATCCACCTCCTATCCTTCTTTCATTAGTGCATTTCATTCCTTTCTTTTCTCTCTTTTGGAGTAGAGTTTTTCCCATGAGGTTTTCTCTATTTCTCCACTTTATAGAGATTTGGTTGTATTCGGGTACCTGATCAGGCCTAGTTGTCAGGACCCAATTTTACTTTCATGCATTGTAGTTACATTTTCTTTTTTGCACTTCTTTGTAGCTGCATTGTAGCTCATCTTAAGGGGGTGTTAGAGTAAAGTAATAAATTAACTTTACTCTCCTCTTAAGAATTCACTTTATGCACATATATTAGTCATTTAATAATTAATATTAATTATTAAATGCACTCACCTTTAGGGTTAGGGTTTCCTTTAGGTTTAGATCTCCTTTTATAAGGATTGATCTCTTGTATTCTACTCTCTTGATTCATTTTTTCTTTGATAATACATTTTGCACATTGTCAGAGCCAAAACCCTTGTTATGTTCTCTCTCTTTCTCTGTGACAAGTTTCTTGCATGTAGGTGTTCATTGGATTCTGTGGATTTGTATTTCTCAAATCCTACATAAAGCCCCTATGATTTTAGTTGTTGATGTTCATAACCAAGATGCTAGAACTTTCAATTATGCAAAATACCTAATAGAGGTTATAAACACATCGCTTGCTTCCATAAAGAACAATAGTGATGCAATTTAATTTCATACAATATTATTTACTTATGTACATGATCTTGTGTGAAGAACAATGCATGGGGATGTGGGGAGAAGAACTGAGAATTAAGGACTTAGATGAAGATGAGAACATAAGGCCAGAACAAATGTGGAATTCAATTTGGGATAGTAGATGCGAAAGGTCTCATTACTTATATTTTGAAGAACGCTTTGTGAAAGCCTTATACAAATTGTTTGGTCATCATTGTGATTATAATTTTTCCCTAGAGATACAGAGATTTCTTAGACCCAAAGAGAAAAACCCAATAGGAAAGGTAAACCACAACTAGGGAGATTGGTACACCTATGAGGATTGCACTATGATTAGAGTGTATGGGTTTGAGGCATATCCATTCCTTCTACCTAGAATAGTTCCCAATAGGATTGCATATTTAGAGATAGTAAGGCAGTTGGCTTATTCAGATTATATGCATCTTAAGAGCAAGCAATCTCTCATGCCTTCAACTTTATGTTTTGGTGATTTTACTATTGTTTCTGAAAAAGGGATATGATTCTGTTGGAATCAAGATAGACTATTGTGGTATGCCACAAGGAAATAAGAGGGAAAATTTTGATCTTGAACATTTCATTCACAGTGCCAAAATGATAGAAAATTTGAAAAGATATGAGCATGAGTTTTTTGTAGATGATGTAATAAAAAACTGTGATGAATCTCAGGAAATGATAAGAAAGTTTGCATATAACAGATTAATGATGGCAGAGGCATGGAGAAAAATCAATAATCCACTATATACAAAAGCATTTCATGAAATACAAGACCCTATGGAAATAATTGAGCAACTGATCCTACATGAAGAAGAATTGACCAAGGATGTACCTCTCGTAGCTTGAAAACATAGTTCCCTTAAGTCATTCATCACCACATCCCACTCTGTATGTTAGCTTCTCAATTGACACTCCCATTACAATTGAAGATGACAATGAAGAGGAGGATGAGGTCACACAAATAATTGCTCCTACCATCCCACAATATGAATTACCACTAGAAAGGAGTATAGTCTCAATTGAAGCCTCAAATAAACTCTCTGATGATGTAAGACACCGTGCAAGTCAAGATTTTATTTTAGATGATGCATTTTTTCAAACCCTAGAGTTTAATTCATTCATTTATGAATACAAAGGAAAAATAATAAGAGAAAGAATGAAATAAATTAGTCCTGAGCAAGAAGTTGATGCTCTAAAATAAATACAAGAAGAAGTTGACAATGAAATGAAAAATATCACCCCTGAAAGTGGATGAGAGTTGTTAGAGGAGGTTGGGGTCTTTCTTTTCCCAAGATGGGATATCATCTCAACTAATGTATTTGACAGTTTCATGAGGAGGTAAAATAAAACCTTACAACTAATAGATGAAGCTAGTGACAAGATTTATACTGGATCAGGGTGTAATCTGGAAAATGCTACTTTATAGATTTGGGCTCTATACCCACCAGGGAAGAGGCCTGCACTTATTGATAACCCAAATCAAGTATTCATCCATCTTTTAGTACAAAGAGTGGGAGATGTAGATCATATTAAGACCGTTGAATTGAATGTAAATGTTGCTAAATTCACTAAGGCTCAAATTGAAAAATTGATTAGAGATAACAAGGGGCTTGCTTCTAAAAATGAGAGATTAAAGCAAGAAGTGATTAATTACAGAGATAGGTTGCCTCCCTCCTCTAGCCTTTATTCTCCATTGGTAGACCATGAAAGAAAGGTACTTGAAGCTATGTCTGAAACCACGTGTTGGAAATGAAAGTATAAAATAATTTTAAAAAAAACATGAAGAATTCATAAAGGAATTAAAGACTATTAAATTTGAAATGGCTTTAGAGTTGGTAAGAAAAAAATTTGACAAGATGTTTATGAAAACTGATAAGGTTTGGATTATCCACAACAAGACTTTTGCAGCCTATAACCAAGAACATAATAGGTTATATAGTAGAATGAAGGAGATAAGGAACAAATAAAATCCAAAGAGAATATTGATGAACATGTGTTTCAGGAGTACAAATAATTGATGAAGATGCATGACCATTTCCACACCATACTGACACAAGAACTTGGTGATTTCAACCATTCTTTGAGTATGGATTTTCCAAAATTCTTCGGTGATGAAGGGGAGATGAAGGAACAAGATTTATGGAAGAATGAAATCGCTCAATATTTACCAGTGGTCCTTGATGAAATCAACGATGAAGAGAGAGTAATGGAGAAGGAACATATACAATTGGAGCAGATTTTTACTCTTGAATTTTCTATGAAAGATATTATTAGCAACACTGATATGTATGCTAAAATATGATATATCAAGCACCTATCTAAAGTTAATTTTTTTATCACTCGAACAAAGTGAGAAGCAAGGGACATCAAATTCTTGTAATTATCTGATAGCTTAACATGGAGTATGGACCTTGAACATATCTTCAGTGATCACGGGTACCTAATGAATATTAACGGACCATGGTGCATCATAGATTATTTGCGGACTTCTTAGCTTTATTTTTTATATCTAATATAGTTGTTAGCATTTTAGTTAAGAAACAATGCAAATTTTTGTAAAGGCCTGAAGCTTGTAGCTTCCCACGTATATAAGGGAAACAGAGGCCTAATTGAAAAAAATATTAGATTAGGATTATCAATAGAGTAGCAACAATATTAGCATATATATTTACAACATAGAATACTTCTACTATACATTGTACCATTTTTTGAAGTAAATACAATGGAGAAGAAGTTTTAACTGGGTGGCTAAATTATGGTGCAAATTGTTTGTTGATAGTATACAATTATTTGGCTATCTCCAGTTTGGTGCTTTCTTATTATTTAAATTGGTCTATCAAGCTCAATTTATCAAGGAAAATTTGTTGTTCTTGTGTGGTTTAATTAATTGGCTTCTTCAAAAGAATTAAAAACCTTTTAATAAGTCATAGTAATCTGGGAGTATCATTTGGATCGATAAGAAGAGCCCTATAATTGATAAAACTATCATACTGTCTCCAGTTTGATTCTATTTTGTTATTCAAATGAGAAGTATATTTGGTTTGTCAAGGCACACTTGTTGCTTTTGTGTGATTCAGTTAACTAGTCCCTTCAAAAGGATTAAAATTTCCTATTAATTAATCATAGTAACCTAAAAAAGAATCATTTAGATCAATATGAAGAGTCTGATAGTTACATTCTTGCACTTTTATACAAGGTATAAATAGTCACAAGTTCCAAACAATTCGAATTGTAGCAGTAAATAAGTCACATATCATTCACCTCTTGACTCCATTAACCCAATAGAAGTCGGCACTAGTCATACCCATTTCATTACAACATTCTAGAAAATCTTATTTATACATTCATACATTCAAATTTTAGCACTAGGAGTAATTGTAGCTATTAAGTTTCCATCTATCCCACACCTCATGCCATTGTGGATAGATCCCTAAATCCAATTAATTCATTTAACTCTTAAATCTGCATTAGTTATCAAGGTTCACTTGCCTAGGTTTAGCAGAGCTTGAAGTGCAAGGATTCATCAACCACATAGGTTAACTTCGTTCGTTAGCCCAAAAATGTTGTAAGTTTGATCATAGAGCATGGCATCCTCTTAGGATTTACAACCTGTATTTTTGAGACCTAACAGATTGGTGACTTTGTTGGGGAACTAACTTAGGAAGAATTTGGTTTCAACCTATCCATTTCAAGAGTCAATCTAGACCTTTTATTATAGAGTCATAAAAATTCACATTTGTGTAATTAATCATTCACCTAACTAAATAAGAGACTCTACTGGGATAAAAAAAATCTCATTCTAATTTTAGTATCAAAACTCTCCTACTTATGAAAAGATAGGTGGAAACTCTGTCAAAAAATTTATGATTTATAAACTAAACATCAGATCAGAAAAATTAGATCATAGACACCAAATAATTACCATATCACCCAAAATGGATGGTAGAAGATCATTGCACAAAGGGAGTCCAAAAAAGAGCAATGGTAGGTGGACAGATAAACATGGGTCACCTCCTTCAAAAGCTTGCATAAATAAGAATGAAGCAATGTCTAATCAATCAGATATCATGTACTATAAGGGGAACACATTAGAGTGATGTAAGGAAGGTGGAAAAAAACTCTTTTCCCAACTCAAAATGACCAAACTCAAATAGGAAACAACTCCTTACAACACAAGACCCTCAACTTGACTCAATCACCCACTTTATGGCTTGTAGCCCTCAATTTTCAAACAATGAAGGTATCTTTTAGAGATGGACATATATTGGCCTGTCAAACTCCATAAAGGTTCACTACAGACTCCCGAAACAACATATCAAAAGTTTCCATGGGGTTTCTTTGTCCCAACACCAAGAACCAATAACTTGACCTGCTCCAAGGCTAGTCAATTAGCCCTAATTTACAAAGGAAGTCCCTTTCAATCACTTGAAAAACACCTAAAAACCCTTGAAAGTCATGAATTGTGACAAAAAACTTCAAAATCACTCACCTATTTGCAAATTTAGACCATCTAGCATGCTATACTATGAAACCCTCCTTTCTCTTACAAAACACAAGGGTTTATTGAAATTCCATATACCCGGGCTTCCCACTTCAATTCAAAACATCCAACAATCTCCAACTACTCTGCACATGCTCAAAAATACATTACATGGGCCATACAACCACTATTTATCAAAACTCAACATAAACCCCTTCATTTCACATGGAAAACACCATTACTCTTCCCTAGGGCTTGACTCCAAATCCCACAACTAATTCCCTCGACCTTCACAACCTTAAAACATCTTTCCCTACACTAAAAAAATCAATCCACTGAGTTATAGGAGCATACAGTAGGTGGATTGATCATTTCATGCTTTTAACTTCACTCAAAACCCTTACTCTGTATTTACAGGCCGCTTCAGAAAAGTGAAGAGAACTTCTACAAATTTCAATGAAAAACTCTCAAACTGGACTCAACAGAGAGTTCAGACATCCCTCAATGAGAAAAAAATGAATTCAAAGCACTTGCAAGACTGTACGAGCTGTACAGTATAAAAAAATTTAGGAAACTAGTAAATAACAGAGAAAAAATATTATTTCTTCATTTTTATTCACAATACAAAACTTCAACAACCTCATGGTCAAGCCTTCTGAGGTTTTAAATACTTTTTTGAATCAACTTCTAATTGCCAAATGACTATAACCACCTTTTGAAATCCCTGACCTTTTAAACTCCCTTTTATTGCATTTTGACAATTACACCTTTTTGTGCAATTTTCACCAATTTAATCCCCCAAAACTCAAAACCTCCTAAGATCCATCAAATTGTCCTATTTATCATCAAAAATAGTCATTAAGACCTTATTTAGCATAATAAACTCAAAATATGACAAATTCCTAAAGCCTACTTGGAATCAACTTAAATTGACAAAGATTGTTTAATGGTGCTCCTACACCACAGAGCAACCCTTCACAGTGCATAATAGTCCTTTACATGGGTCAAAGTTTCATAATGATGAAGAATATCAACCAGTGCTAACCGAGAAAAACAACTTGACTAACAATATTCTCCATTTCAAGCCTGGTCCTCAAAAAATGAGTGAATTTGATGCACGAACAAAAGAAGAAAGAATCTAAAACCAAAGAGAGTATGACTACAGCTTGACATTACAATAGGGAGAAGAAACCCAATATGGATTCGTAAATCACTCTACCCCCACTAAAACTTAGGTTGATCATACTACCACCACCAAGATGACCAATCAGGAGTTGGAACAAGATGTAGAAAGAATGAAGAACTTAGGAGACAACAATTGATAAAACAAAGAGAAGAATTAACTCAACAATTGATTCAAACCAATATCTAGACATCAACAAATGGACTAAAATGCATACCTCCCCACAAGCAGGGAGGGAATGCTAATCCAACCAACTCACAGGGATCATATCAGAATGTGGGTGTTCCAAGAACACCTTACAATACTGTAGGGAATCCAAATAACACTAGTCATGCATGACAAAATATCCCATCACAAACCTCGCAGCCACAGAATGCTAACACCATCCCCCAACCCACAGTAATAATTATCCACCTCTTGGCTAGCAATATATCCCACATCACCAATATCATATGCCTCAACAAAATATACAAAGTAACACATACCCTTACCAGAATGCACAACAATATATGAGTCATTATCAACGACCACAGTACCATCCCAACCAACCTAACCAAAACCCCTATTTACAAGGACCCCCAAATGTAAATAGATGCAAAAAACTAGATCTAACCGAACACCCTCTATGTTCATATCCAATCGGCAATGACTTAAGGATTACAATCATAAAATATTCTAGAAACAATGTTGTCATAGCTGAAGAACACATAAGGAATTTCAATGCATTTTTCTAGGACTTTGGTATAGAGTATGAAGATTTTCTCATGAGGTTGTTCATGATGTCTTTAGTTAAAGAAGTCAAGGATTGATTTAACAACTTTCCTGATGCTTCAATCACTTCCTCAACAGATTTCAAGAATCAATTCAGAGAACAATATGGAAATCAATGTGCCCCAAACTTTTCCATACATGAATTAATGAGTATCTAAAAACATCAAAATGAATCTTTTTTTTTTAATTTCAACTAGAGATTTTCCAAAGTATGCAACAAAATACCACCTGGATCGAAGCCCACTAATTATATGGCTCTCTCCATTTATTTAAAAACATTTGACCCTAAAACTAGATATGAGCTCAAAAATAGATTCCCTAATAGCCTAACAGAAGCCTAGAAAGCTACTACAAATATTGAGAATAATAGAAAAACTGCAAGTATGATCAGCAAGAGATATTATCAGAATTCCACAAAATCCCAACAACTACCAAAAGAGGTAGGAAAACCAATATAGAAATGAAAGACCAAGACTACATGGCATGCCTTATCACACCAACTTGAAGGATGGTAGACCGATGGAAAGTAATCAAATACAAAATTTTAAGGACACCCCTGATCCTTTGAAGAAGCATGGGACACAAATGGTGGAAAAAGGTCCATGGTGTTTGGCATGTAACCTACCACATGCACCAGAATACTGCATAGTATCCCAAGCCATACAAGAGAATGCATTCTCTCATGAGCAAGACAAAGATGATCATATCATAAATATGTTAGGATGGGTACCTCATCAAATTGATGATGAATATTCATCCTCTGAAGAAGGCTTCGAGTATGATGTCAGTAATCAGAGATACCATGTCAACATAGGCTGGAAAAAAGTTTTGTCTAATCATGAGGATGATGAGGAAGATGTTGTTTATACATCCAACACCACACCACAGTTCAAGTTGAGGACACCCATTGAAGAAGAAAAAATGGCCATTACTTTAGATTTTGTGGCAAGAATCAAAGGTGGGTATAACTTGAGGAACAAGAATAAAAATTCTGATCAAGGAACACCTAGAGGCCTGTTTATAAAAGAACAAAAGCACAAGGAAAAGGCCCATGATGATCAAAAGAAAGCTGAGAAAGGAAAAAATTATAAAACCATACCAAAATAAATTTTGAAGATAGAGCAAGGAAAGGTAACAGACAATGATAAAATACAGTCTAAAGAAAATAATGCCACTAAGAAGGAGAAAATTGAACAATCAATTATCACTCCTTCATTTGACATAACACAAGAATTGTCCTAGGTCAAAATGTTTGTACCATTATTAGAGATGATAAGGGTTGATGAATACATGAACACGACTATTAATCTAATCTCCAACATGTCCAATAAGTAGTAGGATCAAACCAAGGCTATAAGAAATATCATAAACAATGTTGAACAAGAAGCTATGAAAACACCATAAGTGTATTTGGGTGATACTCTTACAAAGAACCCATCTCAAGTAGATCCATTCTACACCACACTATTAATTAATAACAAGCTAATAAAAAACTACATGATTGACTCATGGGTAGCAATCAATATCATGCCTATGGCTATTATGAAGGAACTGGGTTTATGGGTGAACACTACTTATGGAAAATGCTATGCCACGAATAATATGCCAGTCCTAGTGGTCAGAGTAATATGGGATGTAGAGTTGAAACTGGTAGCATGCCCTGAGGCAACATACAAATATGGCATCACTATGGTAGATACTCCTTATTATGGAATGTTATTGTCCAGACAATGGATTGTTGCAGTAGGAGGAAATGTCCAACTAGACCTATCATATGCTACCATACCAGTAAATGGGAAAGAATTCAAATTGTATAGGGAACCCAGATCAAAGCATGTTATAGAGAATTTTGATCCCAACCAAATGAATTTATTCTATGATGTGGATCTTGGAAACTTCAAGATTGAAAAATCTCAACTAGAATTGCAGAATACATAACTTATTAACAAAGAGGCTCAACTAGATGATAAGTGCATACAAAAGATGTACATTGACAGGGCATACAACAAAGGTGGAAATGGTGTTGGGATAGTATTTATTTCACCTTCTGGCAAGACATTCAAGTACTCATTATTGCTAACATTTGAATGTACCAACAATATAGTTGAATATGAAGCATTGTTGTTAGGCTTGAACATTGATACAAGATATGGGATTAAATTGTTGGCAGTGTATGGAGATTCTGAACTAATTGTCTCTCAAGTTAGGGACAAGTACTTTTCAAATAATAAAAGACTAAAACAATACCAGAATGTAGTTTGGGATACCATTGAATTGTTTGATACATTCTCAATAGACTGGATTGAAAGGTATAAGAACATAATGGAATATTTCTTGGCTAATATGGCTCTTAAACGAGATGATATTACATTACCAGGAATCATAGAAGTTGAATTCAAGACAAGGCTTGTTGTCCCAGATAACATATACAACTAGTAGGTATTCAATGATGATGAATATCTGATCAAGTTCCTCCATTGTATTGATCAATATGAATCTCAGGAGATAGACTTCAATGCCTTTGTAGAGAAAGTAGACGGAAAAGAAACCGTCTTTGGGAAAGAAGTGGTATAGCTTAAGACAAACAAAATCCCAAAAGGGCTTATGGCATTAGAAATAGTATTTGATGGGTATTATAGATTCAATCTAAAACTTGTACCTATTAAATAGGAAGATGTACTTGAAGAGATTAACCTTGGAACATAACTTACTCCTAAGAAAGTATACATTGACAAAAGGATCAGTCCCAAAGTTAGAGAGATGCTTATAATCCTCCTCCAGAAGTATAAACATGTTTTTTCTTGGTCATATGATGACCTCAAAGCATATAGAGAATATATTTTTCAACATGAAATTCAATTAAAACCTTATGCTAAGCCATTTAGACAAAAGCAACAACCCATAAATACTACACTGGCACCAAAAATGCAGGAGGAGCTTATGAAGTTAAGAGATGGAGGCATAATCAAACCAATTAGGCATTCCTCCTGGGTATCAAACCCGCTACCTATAAGAAAGAAAAATGGGGATATAAGGTTATGTGCAGATTTCAGAAATTTAAATATGGCATTGCTCAAGGACAACTATCCACTTTCAAATATGGAGGAAATGTTGCAGAGAGTCGCTGGTTGTGAGTTGTTTTCTATGATGGACGAATTCTCAGGATACAATCAGGTAAAGTTCAAGGAATCTGAGCAGTAAAAAATTGCTTTCACCACACCCTGGGGTACATATGTGTATGTGAGAATACCTTTTGGTCTCACCAATGTTGGAGCGACATTTAAAAGGGCTATTGATGTGGCCTTTGCTAACTTGATTAATGCTATCATGGTGGTATATCAAGATGATCTAATAGCATATTCCAAGAAGGCAAAAGATCATTGTGCACATTTAGAGAAAAATTTCATCAAAGCACTAGAGTATGGCATTTCTATAAACCTGAAGAAATGTCATTTTGTTGTCATAGAGGGTAAGTTATTGGGGAACATTGTCTCAAAGGATGGAGTAAAAATTGATCTAGAGCGAGTAGAAGCCATTGAAAAAATCCCCATCCCAAAGACTCTGAAAGCCATCCAGTCTTTCTTTGGATAGGTTAACTTTGTTAGGCGATTTATCTCAAACTTTGCAGAGATTGTAAAACCAATCTCGAAGATGTTAAAAAGGGGGGAAAATATTTATTGGACAGAAGAATCCATTGATGCCTTTGTGTCAATCAAAGGGGCTATCAAAGAGGCACCTATATTAAAATCCCTAGAATTTGACAAACCCTTCTAGATATTTTCTTTTGCATCCTACCACACAATAACAGTCGTAATGTTACAAAAGAATAGTGATGGATATGAACAACCTATTTCATTCTTTAGTAAAACATTACAAGGGGCTAAATTGAACTATGAATTTACTGAGAAACAAGCTTATGCCCTGGTAAAATAAGTAAAGGCATTCAGGCCTTACTTGGTGGGAGCAGAAGTCATTGATTATGTACCAAATGCTACAGTAAAAGATTTTTTTTCACAAACAAAGGTAACTGGAAGAAGGTGGTGTTGGATTAACCGTATCCAAGAGTTTAACATCAATATCCAAATCACTAAATTAGTAAGAGGGCATGGGATAGAAAAGTTGATGGTTGAGTCCAACCTAGAAGCTACAAAAATTTGCATCATGGAGGGGGGAGAAAATTAGGTGTCAATCATAGAAAACACACAGTGGTACACTAATATTGCCTATTACCTTAAACATATGAAATGCCCAGAAGGATTGAATGACAACCAAAGAAGAACCTTAAAACTTCACATATCAAGATATGTCTTCATGGATGGAGATTTGTACTTGAAAAATAAAGAGTTATTGTGCTTAGATGAAACACAAGAAAAAATAGGTCATGAAAGAGATGCATGAGGGTGTATGTGGAGGACACTTTTCAGCAAAGACCACTGCACACAAGATACTAAGAGTAGGGTATTATTGGCCCAGATTCTTTAATGATTCTTATAGCTATGTAAGGAAGTGTGAAGCATGCCAAAAATTCTCTAGCAAGATGAAATATTAGGTAGCATTACCACTAAGAACTATGCAGGTGGAGGCCCCATTCCATCAATAGGGAATCAATTTTATAGGCAAGGTTATAGAAAAATCTAGTGGTGGGAATAAGTGGATCCTAGTGGCCATTGATTAATTTACAAAATGGATAGAAGCTATACCAACAAAACAAGCTACTAGCAAGGTTGTGATAAATTTCCTATTAGAAAACATCATCACTAGATTTGGAGTCCTTGTGAGACTAAAAATAGATAATGGCATGTGTTTTAGATCTGATGAATTCAAAAGGTTTTGTGCATCATATGGCATAACAATCTCATATGCTTCACCATATCATCCCCAGGCGAATGGATAGGCTGAATCTAGTAATAAGAGCATCATGAAGATAATCAAAAGAACGTTGGATAATAACAAGAAGGCATGGGATTCTAAGTTGAGGTTAGTAGTTTGGGCAGACAGGATCACAACAAAGAAAGCCACTGAAAAGTATCATTTTGAATTAGTATATGGAACCCAAATCATAATGCCTTTGCAAAATTTCTTACCAGTTTATAAGTTTATACTACAAGAGGATTTAGACATTCTTGAGCCCATGGAAGATAGAATAGAACAATTAGCAGAATTGGATGAAGTTAGAAATCTAGCACAAGAGCATAATTAGGACTTACAATCACAAATGAAGTACTTATTTGATAAGAAAAAAAAAGGAAGTTTCAAATAGGAAATATGGTCCTCATGTGGAATGCTAGGGGTCAAGGAAAAGGAAAACATGGAAAATTTGAAGCCTTATGGCTTGGACCATTTGTTATCATTGACAAGCATGGGGAAGACTCATACTATCTACAAAACATGACAGGAGAAAGTCAAGAATTTCCAGTGCATGGAAAATTCTAGAAGCATTTCTTTTCTTAAAATGCAGAGTACTTTTAGGATTCCTTTTCTTTTTCTTTTTTCCATTTCATCTACATGGTCTATGTCCCAGAGTAGCTCTAAATTCTTGTAATGACCTCATAGCCATTCATCCCCAATTGGAGCCATTGTTAGAACTATAAATTTGACCTCAAATTTCCACCAGTCTTCACCACCTTAGTATGACCATTTAATTTTACACCATGAGCACCATCCCTCAAAAACCATCATTTTTTCCTACTAAGTCTAGAATTACCGTAATACTAACCTCCCTAAAACTGTTCCACTAAGATATTATTCAAAATCATCTTCCCTATAGCCACTACCTTAATACATACATCCCCTTAAGTCTATCACTAGAAACACATTTCAGTGAAACAATGTCATTTCGGGGAGAGCTACACTATAGTCTCTCTAGTAAGCCGATAAAAAAATCCAAAACAGAATATTGGGGAGACCACCACACTATGAAGTGACATATTCTAAAGTCTCTCTGACAACCTGGAAAGGAATATTCCAAAGACACTTAAGTGTTTTGGAGGGAAAAGATATTGTGTCTCTTCAATGAGGCGAAATGAAAGACACCAAAGAAATAGGATATTTTAAATATGCTAAATGATTTAGGCATTCAGGAAATAGAAAACCATCTCTCGAACATAATTGATTATTATGCAAAAAATAATGGACAAATGGAAAATATAAGACTTGGTGGACACAATGACAATTTCGAATAGACATTGAATTATCGAGCTGAGAAATGTAAAAGCCTCTTCGACACTACAAAAATAGTTGAGAACAAGATATCGAAGAGACAAGCTTATATCAAGAGGAAATTAATAAAAGTCTCTTTGATCACTTCAAAAACGAGATAAGAGACACGAAGAATGTGGAAAAGTGACATTGAGGGAATGATTTCGAGGAGACCATATCATATAGAAGAGAAGTAATAGCATGTCTCTTCAAAACCCCAAAAATAAGGAATAAAAGGAAGGAACTATCAAAGAGAGGAGCTCATATCGGGGAGACATAAATAGAAGTCTCTCCAAAAATTCAATAAATAGAAGATCGATGATTTTCTAAGGGACATTGACATATCAAAGGGAAATGGATGTAAGTCTCTCTGAAACTTTGATAACCAAGAAGGGAAGAATATGAGAAAAGTGGTAAGACCCAGGATGAAGTTTTTGAAAAGACCATATGATATTCAAGAGAAGTAAACACATGTCTCTTCGAAACTCTGAAAAGAAACAAGGGCACAAGCATGTCAAAGGGAGGACAAGATATCAACAAGAGTATAAGTAAATTCTCTTCAACACAGCGAAAAATTATTTCTCACTTGGTTGACATGACTAGTGTAGCTTTCAAAGAGACAACTAACATTAATGCCACCATCAATTAGCAAGTTGGTTGAGACAACATTTATGAACCAAAGTCGATAGAAGTGTGCAAAATCTTGATATATCTTTCCTGTACGATCTTAGAGTCTTAATGAATTGAAGCTGAAAGTTGAGGATGTAGGATCGAGCAATAGTGAGAAGCTCAGAGAAGGCGACACTGATTCAAGTAAGTACCCAAGACCCAGCTGAAGATTTTATTGAAGCTTGCTTGAATTTTAGTAGAGTTGGGGTTTTGAAAAAAATGCAAGGAACTTCAAAGAAACCCAAAGCAAAGAGATTAAAAACAAAGACGAGACCACTAAACCAAGATTTAATTGAACAATGTCCTAGTTCTTGACCAAAGTCCAAAAAAACGACCTAGTTAAATCCCTCAGCTGAGAAGTTAGAAGATAAACACAAGAATTTAGGAGATGTATGGAATCCACAACGAGGGTGTGACATATTCATATACCATTATAGAAAGAAGTATATGAATAAGCCTATATCAAACCTATGGAATATGAATCTAGGAAAGCTCATCATACTGAATATGTTTATCAATGTGGAATTAGTCAAAGTATTGGCCAAAATGTATAACCCCAAAATGAGGATGATTCATTCACATGATGGGTCAAACTTTCTCCCCATCACCAGAGATTGTATTCTTATGGTTTTTCAATTGGATACATCTATGAAAATTCCACTAAGAATCAGAGATCTTTTGGAGGAATTCTGCACCATGGAAACGAGCTACAAAAGATGGAAATTGCCTTTGCATAGACCCCGAGACACAAGGGGTCAGCTCAAAAGATTCTCTAGTAATGAACGACCTCCTTTTTATGTAGATTTGTTTGAACAATATTATTAATATACATATTACTCAGCTGGAAAAGTATTGGGAATAGATTTTCCTACCGAGATGGCTATAGCCCCTATGATTTTAGCTACTAATGTTTAGAACCAAGATGCTAGACCTTTCGATTATGCAGAATACCTGGCAAAGGTTATAAACAGATCACTTGCTTCCATAAAGAACAATAGTGATGTAATTAATTTCAAACAATATTCTTTACTTATGCACATGATCTTGTATGAAGGACAATCCATGGGGATGTGGGGAGAAGAACTGAGAATTAATGACTTGGATGAAGATGAGAACATAAGGCTAGTGCAAATGTGGACTTCAATTTGGGAAAGTAGATGTGGAAGGTTTCATTACTTGTATTTCCAAGAACACTTTGTGAAACCCTTATACAAATTGCTTGGTCATCATTGTGATTATAATTTGTCTCTTGAGATACAAAGATTTCTTAGACCCAAAGAGAAAAACCCAACAAGGAAGGTAAACCACGACTGGGGAGATTGGTACACCTATGAGGATTTCACAATGATTAGAGTGTATGGGTTTGAGTCAGCTCCATTCCTTCTGCCTAGAAACGTTCTTGATAGGATTGCATATTTAGAGATAGTAAGGCAGTTAGCTTATTTGGATTATATGCATCTTAAGAGTTATGGCAAGCAATTCTCATGCCTTCAACTTTATGTTTTGGTGATTTTACTATTGTTTTTGAAAAGGGATATGATTATGTTGGTAGCAAGATAGACTATTATGGTATGCCACAAGGAAATAAGAGGGAAATTTTTTATCTTGGACATTTCATTCACAGTGCCAAAATGACACAAAAGTTGAAAAGATAAGAGCATGAGTTTTTTGTAGATGATGTAATCAAAAACTATGATAAATATCAGGCAATAATAAGAAAGGTTGCATATAAGAGGGTAATGATGGTAGATGCATGGAGAAAAAGCAATAATCCACTATATACTGAAGCCTTTCATGAAATACAATACCTTGTGGAAAGAATTGAGCAATTGATCCTACATGAAGAATAATTTACCAAGGATGTACCTCTCATAGCTTTTGAGAAAAGAAGAGGTGCTTGTTCTAGGAAACAAGTTGAAAACATAGTGCTCTTATGTCATTCATCACCACAACCCACTTTGGATGTTAGCTTTTTAGTTGACACTCCCATTACAGTTGAATATGAAATTGAAGAGGAGGATGAGGTCACACAAATAACTACTCCTACCATCCCACAATATGACATACCACCAAAAAGGAGTATAGTCTCAATTGAAGCCTCAAATAAAATATATGATGATGTAATATGTTGTGCAAGTCAAGATTTCATTTTAGATGATGCATTTGTTCAAACCCCGGAGTTTAAGTCATTCATTTATGAATACAAAGAAAAAATAATAAGAGAAAGAATGAAAGAAATCAATCCTCAGCAAGAAGTTGATGCTTTGAAAGAATTACAAGAAGAAGTTGACAATGAAATGAAAAATATCACCCTTAAAAGAGGATGAGAGTTGTTACAGGAGGCTTGGGTCTTGCTTCTCCCAAGATGGGATATCAACTTAGCTATAGTCTTTGACAGTTTCATGAGGAGGGAAAATAAAACCTTACAACTAATAGATGAAGCTAGTGACAAGATTTATACTGGCTTAGGGTATAATCTGAATAATGCTACTTTACAGATTTGGGCTCTTTACCCACTAGGGAAGAGGCTCGCACTTATTGATAACCCCAATCAAGTATTCGGCCATCTTTTAGTAGAGTGAGTGGGAGATGTAGATCCTATATAGACCACTGAATTGAATATAAATGTTGCTAAATTCACTAAGGCTCAAATTAAAAAACTAATAAGAGATAACAAGGGGCTTGCTTTTGAACATGAGAGATTAAAGAAAGAAGTGATTAATTACATAGATAAGTTTCCTTCCTCCTCTAGCCTTCATTCTCCATTGGTAGACTGTGAAAGAAAGGTACTTGAAGCTATGTCTGAAACCATGTATTGGAAGTGAAAGTATGAAATAATTCAGCAAAAACATGAAGAAATAAGAAAGGAGTTAAAGAATACTAAATTTGAAATGGCTTCAGAGTTGGTAAGAAAAATATTTGACAAGATGTTCAAGAAAACTGATAAGGTTTAGATTATCCACAACAAAAAATTTGCAGCCTACCAAGAACATAATAGGTTATATAGTAGATCGAAAGAGATAAAGAAACAAATAAAATCCAAAGAGAATATTGATGAACATGTGTTTCGGGAGTACAAAGAATTAATGAAGATGCATGACCATTTCCTTACCATACTGATGCAAGAACTTGGTGATTTCAACTAGTCTTTCAGTATGGCTTTACCTAACTTCTTCGATGATGAAGGGGAGTTGAAGGAACAAGATGTATGGAAGAATGAAATCACTCAATATTTACCAATGGTCCTTGATGAAATCAATGACGAAGATAGAGTAATAGAGAAGGCACATATACAATTGGATCGTATTTTTACTCTTGAATTTGCTATGAAAGATATAATTAGCAACGTTGATACGTATGCTAAAATAGGATACATCGAGCACCTATCTAAAGTTAATTTGTTTATCGCTCGAACAAAGTGAGAAGTAGGGGACATCAAAGTCTCACAATTATTTGATTCCTTATCATGGAGTATGGACCTTGAACAGATCTTTAGTGATCATGGGTACCTAATGAAGATTAACGGATCATGGTGCATCACAGGTTATTTGCAGATTTCTCAATTTTATTGTTTATGTAGACACTAAAAAATGTTCTAAGTCTGCAAACATCATTTTTTTTTGTCGTCGTCCTCCGATAGTTGAATAATTTTAATTATTCAATTATGCTTAATCATTTTCCTCTATTAATAAAATAATTCTTAATTATTTATTTAATTCACTTTCTAATCTTTATTCTTCCTGGATCAATTACATAAAATTAATTGTGTCACTAATTCCCCTTCTTCAATAATTAAATAATTATTGTTTACTTATTTCTTTGTCACCTTTTGTCTATAGTTAAATAATTATCATTAATTATTTGTCTACTCATGGTCTTTCAAATCTTCTATAGTTAAATAATTATCAAAATCATTTAACTATTCCTTGTCATCTTCTCCTCATTAAACAATTAATTTAAGTTAATTATTTAATGACCTTTTTCCATTTTCCTCCCATTTAATTAAAATGGTTGAATAATCATTTTAATTAGATGCTCCTTTTTCATTTTTCTCCAATAAATAATTTGAATGAACTATTTATCCTCCACTTTTCCATCTCTATTTTCTTCCATTTTCGAATAAATGATATAAATAAATCATTTATGCCTCCCTTTTGGTCAAAGATGCCCTATCATTCATTTCTATCATAGCTCCTTCTATGAATGACATATTCTCGGTGCATCAATTCTCAACCGTTGATCTTAGCATCTTTCTGGAGGCTTGATCTCAACCATCCATTTTGTAACCTCCCTCTCATGCATCCTCCACCATTGATCTTGGAATCTTTCTAGAAGATTAATCTAGTCCATCCATTCGAATGGTTTTCTATAAAAGCAACCTTCCTCTCCCATTTTCAACTTAACAGCCATTATCTCCAACTTTCTTGCTTACTATTTGCAAGTATATGCACAACTTCAACAAAAAAAATTGAGGGAAATATTGGCATAAGAAGAAGGAGAGACAAGAGAAGTGAAGCAACTACAGTGGTGAGTGTTTACTTTGGAATGCTTTCCTTTTGATTCCTTATTGTTTTTTTTCTCTTCTTTGATGTGGTTTGTAGCTTAGAAGTGTTGGTTGTCACTTTATCTAGGCTAGGAATTCTCTAACCCCATCTTACATTGGTGAACTTGACACGAACACTAGTTTTTCTTTTTTTTTTGTAGATTTTAGGTATAGAAATACACAATTGATAGACACAACAACGCATTTTCTAGGAAGTGACACATTTGATAAATGTAGTGACACATATTATGAGAAGCAATGCATTTTTTAAGGCACGATGGGCGAGAAATTTTGAATTTGAAAATGCTATGCATTTGCTTTGGTGCGATGTGACAAAGAGACACAATGGTTGCATGGAATGATGCATTTGTCTACTCGGTATAAGAGTCCAAATTTTATATCTTTTTAGTTTTTCTTTTGGGTTTTGCATGTAGAATAGTGTTTTTTCATTGCTAATCTTCTATTTGCAGCATGTGGCTTTGGAGTGGAGCTCCCAAAACTGCTTCTCTTGAAGCAACAAAAAAATCAAGCTCTAGTTTAGTTCCTTTAAATTTTTAAGTTGGCCTAATTTCTTTATTTTCCAATCTTTTTTAGGTGTTAATTTTTGAGTTTTAGTTTAGCTCTTAACCTTTTGTGCTAACTAGGTTTTTGCAGCTTCTCGTTGGTCCAAGATATATTTTTTGAAACTACTAATACATGGTTTTGTAGGTTTTAAATGTCTAAGGATTTATTTTGAAACCACAATCTTTTTTTATTTAGATTAGACAACATTTTGTTTGGTGCTTTAAAAATAACTATTATCTTCTCTCACATAGATTTAACTAGGGGGTAATGAACCACTATTTTAGTGTTTGAAGGATGGTAGGTATTATGCTCTCACCTTGTGCAAACTTGGTGATTAGAAAGCCAGACCCATATGTTTTTGTGTTTACCCATTAGAGGGATTGCATTGGTGGTAAAATGTACTCACCCCAAGGGAACGACCCAAGTTGTAATGGGCTAAAGCCAAGTCCTTTTGAACTACTATATAAATTTGTAATTGCAAGGAAAGTTTGCAATCAACGGGAAGCGATACATGATATCCCTCCCCCAGTACCTTTATGGTGCTAAATTCCCTTGTTCTAAGGGTTGGGATGCCTCTTTAGGGAGTTTATCATAGTACCCCCTGAACCAAATGCCCTTACTAGACACCTCTTGTTTTTAGAAGCCAAAATCCTTCTTTTTGTTGGTGCAGGAGGTCAGATCTCTGAAGCCATCCCACACTATAGAGATGGAAAATTTCTTGAGATCCTTGTGGTCTTAGGGAATTCAAAACTTGGTATGCCTATAGAATTGAGTGTCGTGGAGGGGAGCTAGTGCTACCAATTTCCTAGGCTATCTGCTTTGAATAGGCATGGTTGGAGAAATCCAAGGGGGAATTCAATGAATATATTCCTTGCTAACCATAAGATTGTGCTTGTTATCTTGAAATTAAAATGTTTTCACATTTAAACTATACCAACAACAAGTGCCTAATACTATCTATTGTGTTTTCCAATTACATTTTATCAGAAACAATCAAAATTTCATCATAAACCAGCTCAAAAACATCAAAATTGTCAAAACAACATTATGAAAAACCGCAATTGAAAGATACAGAGCCGCAACTATTACTGTGAACCAAAACTGTAAGTTGGAAAACCACAATTGTTTTCCTGAACTACACTTTCTGAAAACAAATCCATATTTGATAACTTGAACCACAATTGTGAGATGCATTTGCTGAAAACTGAGTCGTAATTGTCTACGAAACAAAAACTTCTGAAATCTATGTCCAAAATCTGACCAAAAAAATTTCACAATGACCTCTGAATGATAAACCAAAGACTTGCAAGATTTACCAGTTCATTTTAGGCATTCCCATTAAAAATACATTGCATTATAGGTTGCATTCCCCAATCCTTTGCATTGCACAAATTAGACTTTGATTCTTAGGTTGCATCTAGACCTTCATATTTTGAACATACGGAGACCTTTGAGCTTTTGGAAATTCTCATTGACCATTGTCCTTGTCATTGTCTTTTCATTGTCACCTTATCAAGTTTGAGTCATAGTCTTGTGTTCTAGTCTTAGCTCTACTTTTTCAAAGTTATCCTCTTATGGTCAATGACATTTGGAATTTGTTGCCTTGGGTTAACATTAGCTTTATTGCCACCCTTTGTTCAAAATTTTAGAATTCCTTTGCATTGTCTTGCTCTCATTTAGACTCATATTGCTTAATTTTCACTTTACACCCTTATTCCAAAAATACAAAAAAATAGCTCACTTTACCTTAGTCTTAATCCTTTTGCATTCATTAGTTTCATTATCTTTGCATCCTTATACTCCAAAAATACAAAAATACAAAAAAATAGCTTAATTTCATTTTAACCTTAGTTGCATTATTACCTTGATCTTCAATTAGCATCATCTAGTCACCTTATCATTCACCTTGAACTTCAAGCAATATCTAGTATCCTTTAGCATTAATTATCCCCCATCCTTTGGATATTATCATCCTTGCATTATCATCCTTGCTTTAGCATCCTTGCATTAGCATCCTTACATTTTCATATCCTAAAATCTAAAAATCCAAAAATATAGCATAGTTTCATTACCATCTTGCATTATCCCCCAACTCACAAAAGTCTCATATAGTTGAAACAAGGTCCCAAACCAAAAGAAACACGAATTTTTCAAGCAACCCTTTTCATGACACTACCCTTGGAACATATTCAAATAATTCTACACCTCCAAGAGACACACCACCAAGAGACCAAACATGGGGAAAATGAACCAAGAAGAATCAAACTTGTTAGTGCAGACCCTAATAGATACTTTTATGCACTAGCTAAAAAGGGAGCCAAATTACCTCAAGGTTTTGACGTATCAACCATTGTGGAGGAAGAAACCAAAAATCCATTTGCATTTGGCACGCCCTCATCACAACAAATTTCAAACACACCTCTTGGTACAAATACACACATGGCTACCACTACTACACACATCCCAAGCATCTCAACATTTCAAAACAAGGAATCCAATATCACTACACAAGGACAAAGTTTCACACTTGGAAGTCCCTCAAATACCATGGGAAAGACCTTCACAAACCCCCTTTTCCAACAGACCAATCAAGGTGCCATTTCACAAGGTCACACACCTTTGATCCAAAATACAAACCAAGGTCCTAAGTCCACACCACAAAATACCAATGAAGGTTCCACATCACAAAATGAAAACCAAGGTCCTAAACCCACACTTCAAAACACAAATCAAGGTTTCTCATTCCAATTTCAAGGTGCACCTTCATCAAGTCAAAATCCCCCAACTAAATCTAGAAGGGTTCACATTGTCTCATGAAGAACCCCAAATCAAAATGCAAATCAAGTATCAATCCCATCACTCCAAAACACTAATCAAGGGGTTATTCCATCATTCCAAAATCCTACCCAAGGAACCTTTACCTCATTTCAAAATACCAAGCAAGGACCTACACCTTCAAATGCCAACCAAGGGTCCCTTCCCACATTCCAAAACTCTACTCAAGGACCTACACCTACATGTCAAAATATCAACCAAGAACCTACACCTTCACTTCAAAATTTCAATCAAGGAACCATTCCTTCATTTCAAAATATCAACCAAGGGAACATTCCTTCACATCCAAATATCAATCAAGGGCCTATACCTTCATATCAAAATGTTAACCAAGGAATAAATTTTCAAAACATGAATCAAGGGTCCACACCTCAATTCCAAAAAACCATACCAAATACCAACATGACCTTTGACACAAACCTAAACACCAACTTCATTCCAAACCCAAGCAACACACATTCATATGGAAACCAAGGTCCTATGTCCCAAAGCACCAATCCCAATTCAAATCCAACATATGACCTTAACACCAACATCATGGCACCTAACCAAAGAAATGCAACACCATCTCTTGTAGACCTTTTGATACAACATATGCATTCCCTTGAACAATGTATCAAAAACATGCAATTGGGAACCATCAAGAAGACCTATTTTGTGGAGGAACTGTGCCCCTTTCCATTTGATCAAAACCTATACATGCCTCCCTTTCCCCCACATTTCACAACACCACCTTTGCCTAAGTATAACGGGATAGGGGATCCAATCGAATACATTTGAGAATTTAACACATCATGTATGGAAGTCTCATATGACCCTACCTATCTCATGAGACTATTCCCATGAAGTCTCACAGGAGCAGCCTTAGATTGGTTTGCACACATTCCACCAGGAATCAGAACATGGGGTGAACTAGTTGAAAAATTCATCAATCACTTTGCCTTCAACATTAAAAATGATGTCACCCTTGCAACATTGAGCACAAACAAACAAGAAGATGGGTAATTGGTTACCTCATTCTACTAGAGATGGCGGGGTTTGGTTAGCAAGTTCCCTTGTCGCATTCTTCAAAGACAACTTGTCACCATGTTTGTAGAAAACCTTAACAAAGAATTAATGAGTAGAATTTAAATCCAATGTTGCACAAATTTTGAGGAGATTCTTGAAAAAGGTGTCCTTATTGAAAAGGGTCTTATTGCAAAAGGGCTAGTCAAAGTCAACAAAGAAAATCCCAAACCTAACAATGAAAAAAGAAAATACTGGTCCTTAAACAAAAATGTCACAAATGATGGAGTTGTTGATGCCAAACTAATAACCAAAGGTCCATCATTCAACTTAAAGTTCCTTATTCATCAAATTCATCCAATACACCAAACACACAGACACAAGGTCATAACCAAACGCTAAACGTGATCCAAAAACATCAACAACACAGAGGTCCTCCCCGCACAAAAATAACATACACCCCTTTGGGTGAACCCATCAAATCCATTCTTAAATGGATTTTGCAAGAAAATTTCATCACACTACCAGACACCAAAAACTCTGAACCTTCACTGATCAAACCTAAATGGTGGAAGGAAGATGAATACTATGAATACCACCGTGGAAAAGGACACAAAATAGCTCAATGTTGGACAATCAAGAATATCATTCAAGACCTTGTTGAGGATCAAACCATTTCAATTGATAATTCACAAGCCAAGAAAAATTTTGATCACACCATATTCAAAACGCCCCTACATGACCATGATAAAGGAAAAGCTTCCAGTTCAGGAAACAACAATAATGTCAATTATGCAACTATCAAATGCAATTACAACACTATCATCCTTAATGTGATACCCTCTGATTATCGCATTTCCACTATCACTATAAACAAGCCAAAATCAGATTGTGTTGTCACCACTTGTAGAACCAAGATAACTATTCTAGGTCCTTTCGTAAATCCTCAACCAAAGGTTCAATATAACCTCCTAGCGCAGCTAGGGAAAACTACTACGCAAATTTCTATCTTGGAGCTCCTTCATATCTCACCATAGCACAGAGCCATCCTTGATAAATCCTAAGAAGCTTTCATCCCCACAAACCTATGTCAATGAATTTTAGGCCATGGTTGGATACTTAGCTATGCCACATCATGTCACCTTCTCTGAACAAGACTTCTCTGCACCAAAATTTGATCATAATGACCCTCTACACCTTGAAGTATGCGTTAATAAACACAAGATCAGATAAGTACCAGTAGACGATGGATCAGGTCTGAACATTTTCTCACTAAAATTAGTGAAAGCATTGGAATACTTTGAGAATTGTATTGAAAAAACCAAGAAAATCATGATCAAAGCTTATGAAGATGTTGAACGTTCTTCTGAAGGAATAATTTCACTTCCTGTGAGAGTTGGCCCAACAATACAAGACATAATATTTCACATCTTGGATCTGGATTTACATTACAATCTCCTCCTTGGCCACCCATGGATCCATGCCATGAGGGATATTCCTTCCACCTACCATCAATGCCTCAATTTTCCACACAATGGCACTAAAATCACTATTCCAGGCGACCCTGATCCTTTCCAATATTGTTCAAACCTAAAAGGAACTATTGAACTTCAAGTGCCCATCAATCGAGAGGCTTCATCTTCCACTTCATCAATGACTCCATCTCACTACATTGATCCATCCACTCTTGTCAAATATCCCACTTCGTTCGTCTCACCTTCCACGCCCAAGATCCAAATTCAAGACAGAGGATGTGGAGAATATAATATGAAGTCTCTTTTTCATTCACAAATTACCAAAGTCACCAAATTCATATGAGAAACCACATCCTGTGAAGCCAAAAGTTGTCATCCACAATCTTCCTACCACCTTGAGTAGATGGGGGAAGCTTTCTAAAGAATCTCTAGATGACCACATTCTCACATGTTTGTACAAAGAAGAATAAGAAAATGAAATTAAGAAATTGCTAATTGAACAATATCCAAAAGGGTTCCAAATAATGAAATGTTATGGATATGATGGAGACAGCGGCCCTGGTCTAAATAAACAAGGAATGTTGGAACCTTTACAACCTCCTAAGCTAATAATCCATCAAGGGTTAGGGTTGGTACTGGTAAAAGTGACCATCTAGGGTATCGAGTTACCTTCAAGTGAGTCTGTTGATGCTTTAGATGAGATCAAGACATATGAGGACTCTTGGGATTATGATGTTGACTCCAATGAATATGAATGGGATTCCCTATCCTCCACCACTTTTATGTACCTTGATAAACTATTTGAGTAATTTGATCAAATGCTTACCATGGATTCCTCACGAAACTACCTAGTACCTATTCAAAAATGACCTTGACAAAAGAAGAGTGGATGAAACACTATTTTTAGCAATACATTGATCATGCCTCTTGGGAACCTGATGACTCTACTTTCGTATTTACCCTATCTACCTACACCATGACCCTTGACAATACTGATGATGGCTTACCCCTTGTCTGCCTTCAACTTATAGATTGGGATCAACAAGAACCACCAAGTTTGGACACTTTCAAAAATGACAAAGCAATTGTTGAGTTTATGGGACTTCATGAAGGAATATCAAGTGGGGATCATAAGGCTTGATTTTCCATAGAGCTCAATTATGTAGCATAGTTTGGTGAGGTCGTCTCATCCTCTAGTCACAAAAGTGAAAATGAAAAAGTAAAAATTAAAAAATAGGTCTTTAGGTGAAAACTGAAAGGCACCTGTTGACCATGAAAAATTAAAAATAAAGGGTGTATCTGAGGGTGAAAACCTTTATGAGGTGCCTGAGGATGGAGGAGTGGATCATCTCCCAATAGACTAAGAGAGATCGTCGTTGGTTATAGAATAAATAGAGGAAGTTAACATTGGAACATCAGATAACTCCAGAATGATACAATTAGCAGCATCCTTAACCACTGAGGAAAATCCCAAGTTATAACATTCTTTTTAGAAAGACAAGTCAATTTTGCATGGTCATATGTTGATATGCCTAGATTGGATCCTAAACTTGTTCTACATCACTTTCCACTGCCACCTAATGCAAAACCATACAAACAAAGGCTAAGGAAAATGCACCCATAGATTGCACTCCTTGTCAAGGTGGAACTAAAGAAACTATTGGATGTTGGATTCATTCGCTTCATTGATTATGTAGACTGGATATCAAATCTTGTTCATGTCACTAAGTCATATGGTCAAATCAGAATTTGCATGGATTTTAGAGACCTCAAGAAAGCTTGTCCCAAAGATGATTTTCCTCTACCAAATATTGACATCATAGTAGACCTCACAGCTAGGTATGAAATGTTATCACTGATGGATGGATTCTCATGTTACAATCAGATAAGAATTTCCACTAAAGATCAACCAAATACAACCTTCACATGTTCTTAGGGAATGTTTTGTTGGAACATTATGCCATTTGGATTGAAAAATGTTGTATCCACCTATCAGAGAGCCATGACTACATGCACATCCTTATGGAAGAATATGTTGATGACCTTCTCTCTAAATCTCTAAAATGAAGTGGACACTTACCAGTATTGAACAATATTTTCACATGACTAGAAAAGTATCAACTCAGGATGAATCCAAAGAAATGTATCTTCAGGGTCCAATCAAGCAAGCTTCTTGGAAATATTGTCTCACATAGAGGGATAGAGGTTGATCCCACCAAAGTTAAATCCATCTTGGAAATTCCATCGCCAACCAACATCAGTCAATTGAGAATATTACAAGGACAACTACAATCCATTTGCAGGTTCATTGCTCAACTAGCAGACAAGATCCATCCATTTCAACGTCTATTAAGAAAAGGAATCCCTTTTAATTGGATAGAAAAGTGTCAAGAGGCATTTGATCAAATCAAGAACTATCTATTGACTCCACCGGTCCTTATGCCACCAATTGATGGAATACATTTGATACTCTATGTGACGGCTACTACATCAACACTGGGGGCACTCTTAGCACAAAATGACAATGATGGCAAGGAAAGAGCAATATACTATATCAGTCGAACTTTAGTCGAATATGAGTTAAACTATAGTCCTATTGAATGAGAATTTCTAGCAATGGTCTTGCAAAAAAACTAAGATATTGCATGTTGAATCAAAAGAAAAAATTGATTACTAAGATTGATCCTTTGAAATATCTTCTCAACAAATCAGCACTGATAGGAAGGCTAGCTAAATGGGTTATGATTTTAAGTGAATATGATATTGAGTATGTTGACCAAAAATCAATAAAGGGAAGAGTAATAGATGACCAACTCGTAGATACACCATTGAAAGTAGACCGTCCTTTGATATCTAACTTCCCAAATGAATCGATCTTCATCATAGACACCCCCAACAACATGGAAGCTATTATTTGATGTATCTTAAACAAGTCATGGATCAGGATCTAATATTTTGTTCATCACACCTCAAGGAGATACCATTCCTAAGTCATTTTGAATAGCATTCATTTGCACAAATAACATGGTTGAATATGAAGCATTATTGATAGGACTCTGAATGGCAATAAATTGGAAAATCAAGGACCTTCAAGTCTATGGTGACTCCCAATTAGTAATAAAGAAATTTAATGATGATTGTGACACTAAAGATGAGAAATTGATGCCCTACAATCGCATGGTAGATAGCTTCAGACTATACTTTGATAATATTTCTTTTGAACAGATATTGAGAATCCAAAACAAAGCAGCTGACACAATGGCTACAATTGGATCTCTCTTGGGCATTCCCAACAATGCCTCGCAATATGAGTTCTTGGTGGAACAACTATTGATCCATGCATTCGATGTCCATGAAATTGAACTTGTGTGTGAACTTGTGTGTGAACTTGTTGGTCTTGAATCTCCTTGGTATAAATATATCTATGCCTATTTGTACGACCAAATTATCTCTCTTGACTTGTCCCCTAACCAACACAAAACCTTTATTCGACAAGCATCCAAATATGCCATCATCGAAGACACCCTTTACTGTCACAGCTTATATTTACCCTCCTCTAATGTCTCAACTCAAATGAAGCACAAATAGTCTTACAAGAGGTACAACAAGGTATATGTGGAGCTCACTCTGTTGTTCCAACCTTAGCTAAAAATCTCATGAGAACAGGATATTATTGGCCTGCAATGGAACGTGATGCTTATCACTTTATCAAGAAATGTCACCAATGTCAAATTCATGGAGATCTTATACATGCACACGCTCGGGAACTTCACCCGCTTACTTTTCCTTGGCCATTTTCTCAATGGGGACTCGACCTTGTAGGGAAGATCCATCCCAAATATTCTAATGGACATAATTTTATCCTTGTCGCCATTGAATATTTCACAAAATGGATCGAAGCCATCCCATTGACTTACATTACTGGAAAGCAAATAGCCAAGTTCATCCTAAATTACATCATTTTCCGCTATGGTATCCCACAGTCCATCGTCACCGATAATGTTCGCCCTTTCAAATATTAGGATGTCTATGAGATTTGTGATAAATTCCATATCCAACACCACTTTTCTACTCTGTATTACCCCCAAGGAAATGGCCAAGCTGAGGCATCTAATAAAACCATCCTAAAAATCTTAAAGAAGATTGTCAATGACATTGGTCGTGACTGGCACCTACAACTCAACCCTTCTTTATGGGCTTATCATACCAGTGTTTTCACTCCTACAAGAGCTACGACATACTCCCTTGTCTTTGGGTCTTAAGCAATACTTCCTATAGAGGTCGAGTTACCCTCTTTGTGAGTCTCTATGCAAGGCTTGTTTGATCAAGAACAATATCGTGTATCACGTTTACATAAGCTATAATTACTGGATGAAAAGAGACAGAATGCTTTAACACATCTACAAGCCTATCATAATTTTCTTTGACGCAGATATAACAAGAAAGTATGACCCAAAAACTTTGATATTGGTAACTTAGTCCTGAAAGAAAATATGAAGAATCAAGCAGAACAAGAAAAGCCTGGAATGTTTGAACCTAATTGGTTGGGCCCTTATATAATTATTGCATCATATGGATTAGGTGCTTATCAGCTTTCTACTCCTGAAGGAGAGCCATTGTCTGAACCTATCAACAACACGCACCTTCATAAGTACTACACTTGATTCTTAGAGTATCCCTTTAAAAATTCAAAAATACAAAAAAATTAAAAAATGGTCACCCTGATGAAAACCTAGAAAACAGGCGTCTTGGTGACAACAAAAAAATTAAAATAATCAAAAAAATCAAAAAAATAGTATAAATAAATAATTCATCCAAAAGTGAAAACCACTTTAGTGGCGCTTTGGATAAGTACCATGGTGAAAACTTGGCAAACTGGCACCATGTGTAGTTAGTCTATGCTTCGTTGTCTACTATCATTCTATCTGGTCCTTTTTCCTTTCCACCCATCCATTCACACATGACACTTATTCATAATAAATCCTCATCATCCTTCTCATGTCCTGAGAACCACCGACATTTAGTATCCTTGTCGTCCTGATCATCCCTCACATTCGCCTACTACTTCCCCCTTGCACAATAAATTGGTCCTACACTTGACTGGGGGAAATTCCTTAACTCACATCTTCATGGGAAAATAACACATGGTATCAACCTTTTAAAACATCAAAATCCAAATAAAAAATCAGAAAACATCAAAATGCAAAAAAATCAGAAAACATCAAAATCCAAAAAAATCAGAAAACATCACAATCCAAAAAAAAAATTAGAAAACATCAAAATCCAAAAAAATTAGGAAAACCTTCAAAATCCTATAAACATCAAAAATCCCAAAAATAGAGCCTAAGTCTGAGTCTGAGTCAGTTTGTGTTAGTAGTGTTGAACTACGTTGTCTCTACGCATTTGCTACGTAGGAAATGCTCATCTTAAATGGCCCCCCGAGACATTAGGTCAATCCTTTTAGGTTTTCCAAATAAAATCATGACTCAGTCTTCTGTTGAATAAGGCAAAGTCAAGTCATGTCGAACTATGAGGTCTCTACGTGTATAACGTAGGCAAGGCCATCAATCGATGAACCCCTAAGGCCACCTAGGTCAATCCTTTAGGGTTTTTCAAGTCTATTCTTGTTCTAGGTCTGCAAGCAATCATCACTCAAACCAAATCATGAATCACCAGAAAAACATAACCAACAAAATCCTTCAATCATCTTATCTTCAACCAATCAATCGGATCATCAATCTTAGTGGAATGGGGCATTATGCCATTTGTCTCATTCAATCCTATTTCTTGTCTTTCATCAGGTTGTGCCCTTCCTGAGATTATACTTTGTCAATTTGGTCATTCACCTTAAGTAGGATATGTCTTTCTTATAGTTAGGTGCCTTATCAACACTTATCACCTGGTCAACTTTATCAGATGTGTCCTTTGCCTTAAATAGGATGTGTCTTTCCTGAAGTTGGGTATCATCACATCGCTTGGTCATATTCATCAATCTTTTTCAAACAAAAGGTCAATCTTTATCACAATCAATCTTGTCAACCTTGTCAATCAATCTTTCCTTAATCAAGATTTGTCTTTCCTTAAGTAAGGCACAATCAATCAACATTGTCAATTTCATCAATCAATCTTTATCAAATCGATCAATCTTGTCATCTTGGTCAATCAATCTTGCCTTAATCAAGATATGTCCTTCTTGAGACTAGGTGTGGTCAATCAAATCAATTTTCCAACCCTTTTCAACTTATCAATCAATCCTTGTTAACTTCTCAATCAATCCTTGTCATCATGGTCAACCTAATCAATCAATCAATCAATCTTATCATTAACATTGGCAAACACTATTTTGGAAAACACTTTGTTGGTATGGATTTGTCTTATCCTTTCGATTGGTTTTGGGTCATGTTACTAGTCTCCTCGAGGATTTCCTATCAATGGATTTAGAGGGACACTGATGGATCATGGCCTCTTTTCTTTTTTTGTTATATGTGGTTTGTCTTGGCAAAAATACTGGGACAATTGGGTCCTTAGTATGAGCTGGGGCATTCCTTGTCTTTTTGACAGATTTTCTCTCCCAAATGGTCACCTTGCACACCTGTCAAGATGTGTCCAATAAAAGTGGAGCTCATAGGATCAATAATAAGAATATCAGAGCCTAATACATAAATAACAAGATGATCTATCCAAAATTTCCCTGCTCTCCTATCTCTAGAGCATCCATGTCCTCCCTCCGAGGTGAACCATTGGTCCTATGTGTTGTGGAAGGAGGCCTGTCATATGGCATGGCCCATCTAGCATCCGAAGTCTCACCCTCAGACCTACTCTATGTCCATTTATTGTGATTCCTCTTGTGTCCTCTACCCCATGAACCACTATCTATCTTAGAAAATGTGGGCTCCCTCCTCTCTAGAGGTACCACTCTCTCATATAAGTCCCTGTAGTATTGGCTACACCTACTCACCCTAGAATACTCTCGTGCAACCTCGACCACTAACCCACTGCATATCACCGTGAAATCAATCATCTGCTAGTTGGTTTACTATCTTCTAATGACTTCTAGATCCCTCTCTACCTAAAAAGCATCCCTCTCAACCTTAAGGTCATCTCTCTCGGTAGTGATTGTCCTGAACTTTGCCTCTAGTGCCTATACACAGGCTTGTAGTGTGGCTATCCTTCGCTTGACAGTCCCATCATTTTCTTGAACCTCCTCCCCCACCTCCTCATCTCCCATGGTGATCCTCTCATAGAGGATCCGCTCTGCCTCATCCATATCAGCCTCCTCCTATCCTCCTTCCTGCTCTCCCTGTCCCCCATCACCACCTACCTCGACCTCCATGGCCTCTAGTTGTGCTACCTCTACTACGAGCACCTCCACGTGCTTCTCTACTACCTAAGCTACCACCTTTGTTGTTGCCCTAACCTCTGGTTGATCCTCCTCCATCTCTACCTCCTCTCAGATGGGTGGTAGCTACCTACCCCCCCCAATCATCCTATGTCCCTCCTCCACGCTTGTCCATCCCCTCCTCCTCGTCCTCCTCTTCGATCACCCCCTTCATCCCCCTGTCCTCCTCCATCCCCCCATCCCCTCCACCCCTCCCACCTTTGCCTCCCTGTCGGCCTCTCACACCCCTAACTCTATGCTCTACCGGTGCTGGTTGTTGTAGATCTATGACCTGAACATGTCTATGTGCTAACCACCAAGAATCATACTTTGGTGTTGTCCCTATGTTTTCCTCCCCACCTCACCACTCCCAATCTAATACTTGCATAGCATCTATCTCCTACTCTGTAGTGGTAGTCACAATCTGTAGTCCCCAAGGATGCACCTCTTGTGATGACCAACCATACTCTATTGTACCCACTAGAACCCCCTGTTGCTCACCAAACTATCACCTAAACCTCTCTGGTAAGTACATTTCAATGATGTGTTGTGACTGCACTATCCACCTAATTAGATACCTGGGTTGTCGGCACCAAGGCAAGTGGTCATCCTCATCTATCCATAACTGGCAGGTCTTGTAAGGTCTCCAAATGAAGCTCACCAATGTGTCTATACCATGCCTCCAATAACCCACATCCCCAACATGTGTCTGGGTCAACTCTCCCTGTTAAAGATAAGCATATGGCGCACTTCCCACTGCCTGTTGAACCACTGGTGTCCGGAACACTGCTATATGCTCCCATGCCCAAATTGTCAGCAAGGTCACCCCACAGCTCAAACTCTACTCCTCTCTATAGGCGATATAATGCAACTAAAAATAAAGTACGGCCAATAGACATGGCCCCCAGGCATATACTGTCCCATACCGAATCATCGATTTGAGCATCTCCCCCCAACATACTAGAAAACCATGCCCCCTCCGGTCAGGAATTAGCACTCCTACTATCAACGCACAAAGAACGCAATCATATCTATCATAGGTCTCAACCAAGGTCTCCAATCGGATCTCATACCCCTAGATACTAAGCTCTACATCACACTAGTGTCATAGTACACATATAAAGCATGTATCCCTTGAGTGGAGTAGTATCGTACCCGCTCACCGCAAATGGGTAGCCTCAATATCCTGTACACATCCTCCAGAGTGACTGTTGCCTCCACTATTGAAAAATGGAAGCTGCTCATCTCTGAATGCCACCACTCTACTAGTGTTGTTAGCATCTGTTTGTTTTCCCTAATCATGGGCATATAGGTCACATAGAATAAACCTAAGTCCAAAAGTCCTTGTCGCTCCTCCTCACCCAACTGGTCTCACAGTCAAAACACATCTGGTCTAGACTCTTGTGTGTAAATAGGAGGAATACGTACCCAAAATCATCAAGCAACCACTCACATCAATCTAAAACTTTCATTTGACCTATCAAACCTAAATTGACCAATTCAAACTTTCCTAGTTTGGGGAAAACTTTTAACCAGGAAATTGTGTCGCAATTTTACCAAATGCGTCACACAAATTTATAACCAACTCGCAACTGCAATTACGTCACTCTCCTACATCACTTCGTACAACACATGCATCTCACCTAGTCATTTGTGTCCTTCCTGACCACATATGCGGCTTGAAAATCCAATTGTGTCACACAATTTTATGCATCGCACTACAAATACTTCTACCCTACCCCTAATGCAGTTGTGTCACACCGAGATGATTGCAGCGAACTTCTAATCATCTATGCCAAACACGATGACACTTGCATCACACGTCATGCAATGTAATTCTCTACTAAATTATTTCCTAGGCTAAATGCATGTAAAATGAAAAAATTAAAAGTCGGGCTCATTGTACATACGGGGGTGGGTGCTCCCTTAGGTCGGCAGTAGGTGCGGATCCGATACGCACGATGGGCGACCTTTGGAACAAGTGATATTCTTTCTAATCACTCTGAGCTCTCAAAATTTCTAAATTTGGAGTGTGAAAATAACCTTTTTTTCAAATTCAATTTTCCATTTATAGGTTCAAAATTAGGGTTTTTGACCGACCTTGATTCCTGGTCACACCTTTTGAAGCCCTTGACCTTGAATTTGACCCCTTTCCTAATCTTGAAACTTAATTATGTCTTCATCATCGAATTCTTGGCCATCCATTTATCTTATTGCGACAATTTTTCAAATTTTCCCAAGGGGGCATACTTGTACCCTGATTTCACTGGGGCATCCTAGGGCACCTTTTGATTGAATTTCTTTGACACAATGTGATGAACTGCATTATATCAAAGAGGGGTAAAATGTAGACACTGAAAAATTTCCTAAGTCTACAAACGTCATTTTTCTTGGTCATCGTCCTCCAATAATTGAATAATTTTAATTATTCAATTATGCTTAATCATGTTCCTCTATTATTTAAATAATTCTTTATTATTTAATTAATTCACTTTCTAATCTTTATTCTTCTTGGATCAATTAAATAAAATTAATTGTGTCACTAATTCCCCTTCTTCTTCAATAATTAAATAATTATTGTTTAATTATTTCTTTATCACCTTTCGTCTATAGTTAAATAATTATCATTAATTATTTATCTATTCATGGTCTTTCAAATCTTCTATAGTTAAATAATTATCAAAATCATTTAACTATTCCTTGTCATTTTCTCCTCATTAAACAATTAATTTAAGTATTATTTAATGTCCCTTTTTCCATTTTCCTCCCATTTAATTAAAATGGTTGAATAATCATTTTAATTAAATGCTTCTTTTTCATTTTTCTCCAATAAATAATTTGAATGAATTATTTATCCTCCACTTGTCCATCTCCTCTATTTTCTTCCATTTTCGAATAAATGATTTAAATAAATCATTTATGCCTCCCTTTTGGTCAAAGATGCCCTATCATTCATTTCTATCATAGCTCCTTCTATGAATGGCATATTCTTGGTGCATCAATTCTCAACTGTTGATCTTAGTATCTTTCTGGAGGCTTGATCTCAACCATCCATTTTGTAACCTCCCTCTCATGCATCCTCCACCATTGATCTTGGAATCTTTCTAGAAGATTAATCTAGACCATCCATTTGAATGGTTGTCTATAAAAACAACCTTCCTCTCCCATATTCAACTTAATAGCCATTATCTCCAAATTTCTTGCTTACTATTTGTAGGTATATGCACAAATTCAACAACAAATCTGAGGGAAATATTGGCATAAGAAGAATAAGGAGAGACAAGAGAAGTGAAGCAACTACAATGGAGAGTGTTTACTTTGGAATGCTTTCATTTTGATTCCTTATTATTTGTTTTCTCTTGTTTGATGTGGTTTGTAGCTTAGAAGTGTTGGTTGTCACTTTATCTAGCATAGGAATGTTAGCAAGAGACACTGCAAATATTCTTTGGTGTTGTCATTGATGGCAACCCTAATCTGTGATAGGATCCGCACGTCATCATTTACTTCCACTGGCAGATAGATTGAGGATAGTCAGGAAGAATACAGCATCCGACATTTTTGTGTTCTTCGATTCTAATGCAGATTTTATGTTGCTATTTTGAGTTGTGGATCTTATGGGAGGTTAATCAATGTATTTCTTATGTTTTTCAAAATTCCCAATGCCTCGTATCAAGTTGTATGCAAGTTTGGAGGTCTGGTTGAATATCTTTGTGTTCATCAGTATTTTGTGGCCGACCCGAATGATTTTAAGTGTTGCAGATATTCGAGGAGTGTCTACTCAAATTTTTTTGTGTTTGATCATCTTAATTTGGGTCTGAGCTAAGTTATGACCAACTGTTGTGGGTGTGCATTGAATATTATTCATGATTTGAGCCGACAATTGTAAATATTCTTAAGTATTATTGAAGTCGATAGGTTGTGATTAAATTCTTAGTCGCGGATATATATAAATGTTCAATTATATCATTTTGTGTATGTAGAAGGTGTGTCGATGCGAGTTACAAATATCAAAAGGGTGATTAAGCTATTTATGCACAGTTTCACTTGTGCATTAAATATTTTGTGGTGCGAGTTAGAGTAGAGTAGAGCAGAAGTGTAGAATCAGTCAGAAGGACAGAAGATCAACTACTGAGCCTAACCGGAAATATAATCAAGCATTTTTAGATGTTATTCTCTCAGTTCATTCTCTTGGATCTAATCCAAATCTTCGTAAGGCAGTGTGCCTTTCTATTTTTAGGAGTGAGCTCTAGGTAGTGAGCCTAAATGCAAGTGCATTCTCTTATTTTAAACTTCTTTTTGAGTATACTCATATCATATTGTGGATTGGTTGTCCACCGTGGTTTTTCCCCTAACAGGGTTTCCACGTAAAAATCCTTGTGTTATGGTTGTTAGCTTTCTATTTCTGCATATTTCTTTTGGTTGAATTTTTTAAGTGGGTTAACGATCAAAATAATAAAGTTATTTTTTTCAAAACACTGATTCACCCCCCCCCCTCTCAGTGTTGCTTGTTTCCAACAAGTAATTCTCTAACCCCAACTTAGAACAAAGTGAGAATTAGGGGACATTGCAGTCTTACAATTATTTGATGCCTTATCATGGAATATGGACCTTATATTTTTATTGTTTATATCTAATATAGTTGTTAGCATTTTAGTTAAGAAACAACGCAACTTTTGTAAAGGCCTAAAGCTTGTAGCTTCCCAAATATATAAGGGAAACCAAGGCCTAATTCAAAAAAATATTAGACTAGGATTATCAATAGAGTAGCAACAATATTAGCATATATATTTACAACATAGAAGACTTTTTCTATAAAATGTACCATTTTTTGAAGTAAATACAATGGAGAAGAAGTTTTAACCGAGTGGCTAAAGTTTGGTGCAAATTGTTTGTTGATAGTATACGATTATTAAGATGTCTCCAGTTTGGTGCTTTCTTATTATTTCAATTGGTATGTCAAGCTCAATTTATTAAGGCACATTTCTTGTTCTTGTGTGGTTTAATTAATTAGTTTCTTCAAAAGAATTCAAATCCTCTTAATAAGTCACAGTAATCTGGGAGCATCATTTGGATCGAGAAGAAGAGCCCTATAATCGATAAAACCATCATACTGTCTCCAATTTGATTCTATCTTGTTATTCAAATCAAAAGTATATTTTTTTTTTGTGATTCAGTTAACTGGTTGCTTCAAAAGGATTAAAACTTCCTATTAATTAATCACAATAACTTGAAAATAATCATTTGGATCAATAAGAATATTCTAATAGTTACATTCTTGCACATTTATACAAGGTGTAAACAGACACGAGTTCCAAACTGTTCGAATTGTATCAAGTAAATAAGTCACATATCATTCACCTCTTGACTCCATTAACCAAATAGGCACTTTTCATACACATTTCATTACAACATTCTATAAAATCTTATTTATACATTCATACATTCAAATTTTAGCACTAGGAGTAAGAGTAGCTATTAAGTTTCCATCTATCCCACACCTCATGCCACTATGGATAGATCCCTAAATCCAATTAATTTGTACAACTCTTAAATCTGCATCAGTTATCAAGGTTCACCCGCCTAGGTTTAACAGAGCCTGAAGTGTAGGGAGTCATCAACCACATAGGTTAACTTCGTTTGTTAGCCAATAAATGTTGTAAGTTTCATCATAGAGTCTGGAATCCTCTTAGGGTTTACAACCTACATTTTTGAGACCTAACATAGTCCATGTCTTGGGAAACCTTGCAGATATCATGTTAGGGAACATTATTGTCCCTAAGTATATAGATCCTGGTAGTCTAGTAGTGGACGTAAAGATCAATGGAACACTAATTAAGAATACTTTGATAGATTTGGGGGTAGCAATCAATGTCATGACAAAAGAAACAATGTAGTTGCTTCAATTAGTTAACCTTAGGCCCACACAAACTATTTTACAGCTAGTTGATAGATCCACAGTGAAGCCTGAGGGAATTATTAAAGACCTATTCATTACATTGGATTCTTGGGAATATCATGCAAACTTTATAGTGCTACAACCAAAATTTAATCTTGCAGGTTACCCACTCATCCTAGGCAAGCCTTGGTTAGCTACAGTTGATGCATTTATAGGTTGTAGGTTTGGAAAAATGATAATATCCAATGGGATGGTCACTAATAACTTGGTTCTTTATCCACTGGCCCAACCTTATGTTGACCTTAAGAAAATTATTTGGCCCAATTTGGATGAGGAAGATAGCTATTCTCTATAGACACTGATGACTATAGAGCATAGTCCCTTATTGGATGACCAAGATGAGGATGAGCTCATTGCTCACATAATCCAAAATGACTATGGTAGGAGCCCACAGCAGCAAGACTACCTCATATGCCTACAAGACCCCTTGTAAAGTATTATACTCACAAATGAATTGGAAATTATGCCAGGAAGGAAGTTAAATATAAATAATGCCTTGACAAAAGGACAACAAAACTCTCTACAAACAGTGTTGCAGGCACACTCAGTAGCATATGCATGGGATTACCAAGATATGAAAGGCATAGATCATGATTTATGTATGCATAGGATTTATATTAATAATGGCTATAGACCCATTCAGCAACCACAGAGACGTATGAACCCTGCCTTGAGGGAGATAGTGAAATTTGAGCTACAAAAGCTCCTTGATGCAGGTTTTTGTTACCAATTTTTTACGTACAACTCAAATTGGGAGAGATGAAGTAGTTTCATTATATTTAAGGTGAAGAATACTCTAACATATTTATGCTATGCTTAACCATTACATATTTTAAGATGCTTAAAGGAGAAGGAATTCAGTCTTGTTGTTCAATATTTTGCAACGTAAAGGAAAGAACATAAGATGTTTTCATTCAGTTTGCAATGTTTCAATCATTTCACAATGTTTCATTCATTTTGCAAGAGAAATATACACAAGATTGCAAAAATGTTGCATTTATATTCATTGGAAAGAAAGGAGTAATCAAATGTCCCACACAAGTCGTGGGAGTAGCTGAACTAAAGTAACATATAACATATCCTATACATTTGAAGATGAAAGTAATAAAGGATCATATAATAAAAGACATATCCATCATTTCATGTTGGTGTTTGGTGTTGGTCTTCATTGCTGCCTGCTCCACTTCACTCCTAATCTTCAAGTGGACCTGCATCATGATAAGAGAGGTTGTTAGAGCTCCAAATATGAATCTTCCTATGTGCCCTATCAATAGAAATATAACATATGCATATGGTGCTTTAAGTCAGATTAACAAATATTATATGTATGTAAGGAGCCTAAAAAGTAAAACATCATAGGAGCATTGAGCTTCACTATTTTTTATCTAACATGTTTTTTCACTATGTAGGTATAGGTGAAATCATGTTGTTGATTCATTTCTGAAGACATCATAGCATGTGGTGCAAAAATGGGCTCCCACAAGGGTTGAGCCCAGCATGCTACCCCTATCTTTCAAAAGGGGAATGAGATAGGGAAAGTACATTCAGAATGTTCAAATCAAAAACATTTTTAGTTGAAGAACAATTCACAAATGGTTGTAAGAATCATTAGCAGCATTGATCATTCATAACAACGAAGTCAAAAGTGCATGAGGTAGCCCTTTTGAATTGGAAATCACAGATGAACAATAGGCTTGATTCAAATTCTTAATTAATCTACAAAACAAAATAAAGATGGACCATTTTCCCATTAAATAATTTTTTTTGTAGGTAAATGCTTTGTACGGTCATTGTTTTACCTCTTTGAATGATGATGGTCATCATTTTTTATGTTTTATTGCTGCTATACATCAATATTTCCTTATGTTCATGTTGTTTAAAGTGCACACTTTGAGGGAATATCCACAAACAAAGTTCACATAAAGGGGACAGCACATAGTGCATTGTTCATGGGATGCTAAATGAAAACTTCATCAAGCATTTATTGCAAAGAAATACCATGAAGTGATGAGACAACCATTAAACTAATATAAAGAGCAAGGAGAGCAATGAATAAGGAAAAGGACAACTTTAACCTTCAACAAGACAAAGATTCCATGGTTTGAGGATCAAGTTAGGTAATGCAATGAGGTGGTCTCATTCAAAAGTATTGTCACCCATGAAGAAGAGTACTGGGACAATCTCTTGTTCAAAGGATAGGATAGGTCTCCAAATCAAAAGCTTTGACATTAAGGACAACAAAAACATGTTCTTCTATTAGTTGAAATTCTGAATTGCATGGAGATGGTGAACTCAACATGAGGACAGTGCTTGATACAAGACCATTGAGGTCATGGAGGCCACTAAAGGGTAGCTAATTATGATTGAACAATCATCATGTTTGTTTGCGATCAACAGGGGAGAACATGTTGGGTCACCTTCAACACAAGTTCAAACCTTGGATAGAGACAGCATTTTAGGAAAGGCAATGCATGACTAATTATTGATCATTGTGTATGGGGCTACACCAAGGTATAATCATTGGTGGAATGCAATCAAACCATTTTTTTGTAGTCACATCGCTATATTTTGGTGCCTTGAAAGCCCATACTAGAGCCATGAATAGAGTGAAAAGAAACAAGAATACAATAATGATTACCAGAGTTTGAAATCAAGGCTGAGCTTGGAGCTTCAAAGCCATTCATAGTGAAAACCCACACACAGTATTTCCATCCAAAGATACCACTGGTTTTTTGTTTCACAAAAAACCCTAGCTCGAAATAGAAGCAATGAGGAGATAAAAGATTAAAATATAAAGAGCAACATTTAGTTTCCATTTTTTTAGCCACTACAAACTCCATAGGGCCAAAGTCTAGAATGCTTCTGCATAGAAGAAAATATATGTGCATAATGAATGATTTAATTTTTCTTTCATGGGGAAATAAAGCAAAAAAAGTTTTATATCTTAATCTTTTCAAAAATGGAGAGATCTTTTCACTCACATTCGTGGCCATGGAGATATGGGAGGCCTCATAAAGAATAGAAATCATGAACTTAAAATGCATAGAATTCCTCCACTTTGCAGAATAATGAAACCCTCGGAGTTGTTTTCAAGATGCACAAAGAAAGAAATAATGCAAAGCTCGAGTAGCAAAAACTTACCCAAATTTTTTTGTACATACAACGCTTTCAAATACCTGCAGTAATGAGCTTCAAAAATTCTTTGATGGCGGTCTCAAGGAAATAGAAGGCATTAACAGAAAAAATGCATGAGTGAAGAAGAATATTCCAATAAAAAGACCTTCAAATGCATTCAGATAGCTGGAAATGAATGAAAGATCATGAAATGTTTGTGCAAAAACCTTACCTGGATCGGCCTAAAAGGGAATCGACAGAAAAACTCTTGGAAGGTAGCAAGGAATCGAAGCTCGAATAGTTCCAAACCCTAATCCCATGGTGGTGGCCAAGCAAAGCCATCTTCTCAAAAAATCAAAGAATACAGAATGATGTGAAAAAGGTGGAGTTCGAGTGTTTTGTCTTAGGGTTTTCAAGTTGCCATAATTCAGCCTTGAGGATTTTTCACAATGTTTTAATTTTTTGAGAAAAATGTTAATACCATGGAGATTGTTAGGGCCCCTTTTCCATTTTGCATACCTAGAATTTGTGCCTTAGATTTATTTTATGACTTTAGAGGAAAATCACAAGGTTAAATACTTTAGGAGTCTTTTATGATTTTTATAGAAAATCAAATGCCTTGTATTATTGAAAAAATCAAGTCAAAAGCCTAGGTTGATCTCCTTATATTTTGTAAATCATAACTGCAAGGTTGTAAAACATTATTAAAAGAAATATTCCTATAATTTATTTAATAATTGTTATTTAAAATGCAGTAAAATGAAAGCAAGTGTTGTGGGACTTTCTTTTCCGAGTTTGAGTCTTTTGGGGAAAAATATAAAAAGATTAGTCAAACTGAAGTTTCTATTTCAGTTTTCAATCAGTTTGAGCCTGATTTTTTAGTCTTTTGGGTTGACCCACTTGAGATAGGAACTTTCCATCTTTTCCATCCAATTTAGAGATAGTTTGGGCTCTAATTTTGAAGATTTTCTTTGGAGCTCAAAAATGGCTTTGAGGTTGCTATTTTGAAGTGTAGTTCAGTTAGATTTTTCCATTCTCACTACTAGAGACACTTGGGAAATATAAGTTGGAGAAAAACTTAGTTTTTCTTAGTTCAAATTTGCTTCTTACTTTCTTGCTCACTTGCAAAAAGCTTTATAAGCTTGATATTTGTACTCAGATTTTCATTTTTTCTGCATACTCCTTCAATTTTAATAAAACAGCAGAGCATTTCCTATCTCACATTTTGTCTCATATTTGCAGTATTGATTTGATGTTTCATTGTGATCATCAAAATTATGTCCTTTGTTATGTCTCATTGCTATGAATCTGTGTTCAAGAATTTCATATGATTCAGGTTGTGTGTTGTGTTTAATTCTCGAGCCTTCATGCAACTTACTATTGAGTTGTATGTTTAGATGACATTGTGAGGGTTAATGTTTTGAGAAACTGTTTGTGAGTGAAATTAATGAAATAAGTTAAAGTTTTTGTGCATCGCCATTAGGTTCAAGATTTCATTTCAAGTTATCCTTCTAAACCCTTTTCTTAGAAAATTCTTTAGATTAGGTGATCTGCCAGGGGAACTAGCCCTGTCTGGAGATTCATTCTCACCATAGGTCACCCACAACCTGAGAGTGTTTCCATGTTTCAACATAATAGTTGAGTCAATCTTAGCGAGGGTGCAATCCTAATTGACAACAATTTTTGGCACGCCTAGTGGGACTCTAAAACTTGTTTCAAAGAAAAATTTCAAAGTTTTTAAGCTCTTGTTCTGGTATACACAATAGTGTTTCCATCCTTTAGAGGTTTTAAGTATACTTGGCAACTTCATTCTCTATTTTTGCATGTAGATCTAGTGTAACTAGTTATGAGAAGAGTGCAGACTACCACAAGCACCAGTGATGGCAAGGTAGTTTACATTTGCAATTGAAATTTTGAATTGCATAGAGATGGTGAATTCAACATGAGGACAATGCTTGATACAAGACCATTGAGGTCATGGAGGACACTAAAGGGTATCTGATTGTTATTGAACAGTCATCATATTGGTTTGTGATCAGCATGGGAGAACATGTTGGGTCACCTTCAACACAAGTTCAAACCTTGGATAGAGATAGCATTTTAGTAAAGGTAGTGCATGACTAATTGTTTATCATTGTTTATCATTAGTGGAATGCAGTCAAACCATTTTTTTATAGTGACATCCTTATGTTTTGGTGCCATGAAACCCATACTAGAGCCATGAATATAGTGAAAAGAAACGAGAATACAATAATGATTACCAGAGGTTGAAATCAAGGCCACTAAAGGGTAGCTGATTGTGATTGAAAAATCATGTTGGTTTGTGATCAAGAGGAGAGAACATGTTGGGTCACCTTCAACACAAGTTCAAATCTTGGATAGAGACAACATTTTAGGAAAGGTAGTGCATGACTAATTGTTGATCACTGTGTATGGGGTTGCACCAAGGTATAATCATTGGTGGAATGCAGTCAAACCACTTTTTTTATAGTCACATCACTATGTTTTGGTGCCTTGAAAGCCCATACTAGAGCCATGAATATAGTGAACAGAAACGAGAATACAATAATGATTACCAGAGTTTGAAATCAAGGTTGAGCTTGGAGCTTCAAAGCCATGTCTCATAGTGAAAACCCACACATAGTATTTCCATCCAAAGCTACCACTAGTTTTTTGTTTCACAAAAAACCCTAGCTCGAAATAGAAGCAATGAAGAGATAAAAGATGAAAATATAGAGAGCAACATTTAGTTTCCATTGTTTTTAGCCGCTACAAACTCCATAGGGCCGAAGTCTAGAATGCTTCTACATAGAAGAAAATATATGTGCATAATGAATGATTTTGTTTTTCTTTCATGGGGAAATAAAGCAAAAAAAGGTTTATATCTTAATCTTTTCAGAAAATGGAGAGATCCTTTCACTCACAATCACGGCCATGGAGATACGGGAGGCCTCATAAAGAATAAAAATCATGAACTTAAAATGCATAGAATTCCTCCACTTTTCAAAATAATGAAACCCTCAGAGTTGTGTTCAAGATGCAAGAAGAAATAAATATTACAAAGCTCGAGTAGCAAAAACTTACCCAAATTTTGTTGTACAAAAAATGCTTTCAAATACCTGTAGTAATGAGCTTCAAAAGTTCTCTGATGGCGGTCTCAAGGCAATAGAAGGCATTGACAGAAAAAATGCATGAGTGAAGAAGAATCTGCCAGTAAAAATACCTTCAAATGCATTCAAATAGTTGGAAATGAATGAAAGATCATGAAATGTCTGTGCAAAAACCTTGCCTGGATTGGCCTAAAAAGGGAATCAACAGAAAAACTCTTGGAAGATAGCAAGGAATCAAAGCTAAAACAGTTCCAAGCCCTAATCCCATTGTAGCAGCCAAGCAGAACCATCTTCTCAAAAAATAAAAGAATACATAATGATGTGAAAAAGGCAGAGTTCGATAGTTTTGTCTTAGGGTTTTCAAGTTTCCCCATTCGGCCTTGAGAATTTTTCACAATGTTTTATTTTTTTGAGCAAAATGTTAATACCATGGAGATTGATAGGGCCCCTTTTTCATTTTGCATACCTAGAATTTGTGCCTTAGATTTATTTTATGACTTTACAGGAAAAACACAAGGTTAAATACTTTAGGATTCTTTTATGATTTTTATAGAAAATAAAATGCCTTGTATTATTGAAAAAATCAAGTCAAATTCCTAGGTTGATCTCCTTCTATTTTGTAAATCAAAACTGCAAGGGTGTAAAACATTAATAAAAGAAATATTCCTATAAATTGCTTTAATAATTGTTATTTAAAATGCAGTTAAATGAAAGAAAATGTTGTGGGGACTTTCTTTTCTGAGTTTGAGTATTTTGGGGCGAAATAGAAAAAGATCAGTCAAACTAAAGTTTCTATTTCAATTTTTAGTCAATTTGAGCCTAATTTTTTGAGTCTTTTGGGTCAACCCACTTGAGATAGAAACTTTCCATCTTTTCCATCCAGTCTAGAGGTAGTTTGGGCACTGATTTTGAGACTTTTCTTTGGAGCTTGAAAATGGCTTTGAGGTTGCTACTTTGAGGTGCAGTTCAATCATTTTTTTTCATTCTCATTACTAGAGACACCTGGGAGATATAAGTTGGAGAAAAACTTAGTTTTTTTGAGTTCAAATTTGCTTCTTACTTTCTTGCTCACTTGTAGAAAGCTTTGTAAGCTTGATATTTGTAATCATATTTTCATTTTTTTGGCATACTCCTTCAATTTTAATAAAACAACAGAGCATTTCCTATCTCATATTTTGTCTCATATTTGCAGTATTGATTTGATGTTTCATTGAGATCATAAGAATTAGGTCCTTTGTTATGTCTCATTATTATGAATCTCTATTCAAGAATTTCATATGATTCAGGTTGTGTGTTGTTTTCAATTCTTGAGCCTTCATGCAAATTACTATTGAGTTGTATGTCTTAGATGAGATTGTGAGGGTTAATGTTTTGAGAAACTGTTTGTGACTGAAATTAATGAATTAAGTTAAAGTTTTGGTGCATTGCCATTAGGTTCAAGATTTCATTTCAAGTTATCCTTCCAAACCCCTTTCCTCAAAAAATTCTTTAGATTAGGTGATCTTCCAGGGGAACAAACCCTATTTGGAGATTCATTCTCACCATAGGTCACCCACAACCTGAGAGTGCTTCCATGTTTCAACATAATAGTTGAGTCAATCTTAGCTAGGGTGCAATCCTGATTAATAACAATTTTTGGCACGCCCGGTGGGACTCTAAAACTTGTTTGAGAGAAAATTTTCAAAGTTTTTAAGTTGTTGTTCTGGTATACGGAGCAGTGTTTCCAACCTTTAGATGTTTTAAGTATACCTAGTGACTCCATTCTCTGGTTTTGCATGTAGATCTATTATAACCAACTATGAGAAGAGTGCAGACTAGTACAAGCACGAGTGATGGCAAGGCAATTTGCATTTGTAGTTGGAATTTTAAATTGCATGGAGATGGTGACCTCAACATGAGGACAATTCTTAATACAAGACCATCGAGGTCATGGAAACCACTGAAGGGTAGCTAATTGTGATTGAATAGTCATCATGTTGGTTTGTGATCAACAGGGGAGAACATGTTGGGTCACCTTCAACACAAGTTCAAACCTTGAACAGAGACAAAATTTTAGTAAAGGTAGTGCATGACTAATTGTTGATCACTGTGTATGGGGTTGCACCAAGTTATAATCATTAGTGGAATGCAGTCAAACCATTTTTTATAGTGACATCATTGTGTTTTGGTGCCTTCAAAGCCCATACTAGAGCCATGAATATAGTGAAAAGAAGCGAGAATATAACAATGATTACCAAAGTTTGAAATCAAGGCTGAGCTTGGAGCTTCAAAGCCACGTCTCATAGTGAAAACCCACACACAACATTTCCACCCAAAGCTACCACTGGTTTTGTGTTTCACAACAAACCCTAGCTCGAAATAGAAGCAATGAGGAGATAAAAGATGAAAATACAGACAACATTTTATTTCCATTGTTTTTAGCTGCTACAAACTCCATAGGGCCGAGGTCTAGAATGCTTCTTAATAGAGGAAAATATATGTGCATAATGAATGATTTAATTTTTCTTTCATGGGGAAATAAAGCTGAAAAATTTTTATATCTTAATCTTTTCAGAAAATAGAGAGAGCTTTTCACTCACAGTGATAGCCATGGAGATACGGGAGGGCTCATAAAAAATAAAAATCATGAACTTAAAA
>VDFB02000011.1:4424547-4521986 GCA_007258455.2 Sequoia sempervirens
AATTAAAAACCTTTTAATAAGTCATAGTAATCTGGGAGTATCATTTGGATCGATAAGAAGAGCCCTATAATTGATAAAACTATCATACTGTCTCCAGTTTGATTCTATTTTGTTATTCAAATGAGAAGTATATTTGGTTTGTCAAGGCACACTTGTTGCTTTTGTGTGATTCAGTTAACTAATCCCTTCAAAAGGATTAAAATTTCCTATTAATTAATCATAGTAACCTAAAAAAGAATCATTTAGATCAATATGAAGAGTCTGATAGTTACATTCTTGCACTTTTATACAAGGTATAAATAGTCACAAGTGCCAAACAATTCGAATTGTAGCTAGTAAATAAGTCACATATCATTCACCTCTTGACTCCATTAACCCAATAGAAGTCGGCACTAGTCATACCCATTTCATTACAACATTCTAGAAAATATTATTTATACATTCATACATTCAAATTTTAGCACTAGGAGTAATTGTAGCTATTAAGTTTCCATCTATCCCACACCTCATGCCACTGTGGATAGATCCCTAAATCCAATTAATTCATTTAACTCTTAAATCTCCATTAGTTATCAAGGTTCACTTGCCTAGGTTTAGCAAAGCTTGAAGTGCAAGGATTCATCAACCACATAGGTTAACTTCATTCGTTAGCACAAAAATGTTGTAAGTTTGATCATAGAGCATGGCATCCTCTTAGGATTTACAACCTGTATTTTTGAGACCTAACATATTGGTGACTTTGTTGGGGAACTAACTTAGGAAGAATTTGGTTTCAACCTATCCATTTCAAGAGTCAATCTAGACCTTTTATTATAGATTCATAAAAATTCACATTTGTGTAATTAATCATTCACCTAACTGAATAAGAGACTCTACTGGGATAAAAAAATCTCATTCTAATTTTAGTATCAAAACTCTCCTACTTATGAAAAGATAGGTGGAAACTCTGTCAAAAAATTTATGATTTATAAACTAAACATCAGATCAGAAAAATTAGATCATAGACACCAAATAATTACCATATCACCCAAAATGGATGGTAGAAGATCATTGCACAAAGGGAGTCCAAAAAAGAGCAATGGTAGGTGGACAGATAAACATGGGTCACCTCCTTCAAAAGCTTACATAAATAAGAATGAAACAATGTCTAATCAATCAGATATCATGTACTATAAGGGGAACACATTAGAGTGATGTAAGGAAGGTGGAAAAAAACTGTTTTCCCAACTCAAAATGACCAAACTCAAATAGGAAACAACTCCTTACAACACAACACCCTCAACTTGACTCAATCACCCACTTTATGGCTTGTAGCCCTCAATTTTCAAACAATGAAGGTATCTTTTAGAGATGGACATACAGTGGCTTGTCAAACTCCATAAAGGTTCACTACAGACTCCTGAAACAACATATCAAAAGTTTCCATGGGGTTTCTTTGTCCCAACACCAAGAACCAATAACTTGACCTGCTCCAAGGCTAGTCAATTAGCCCTAATTTACAAAGGAAGTCCCTTTCAATCACTTGAAAAACACCTAAAAACCCTTGAAAGTCATGAATTGTGACAAAAAACTTCAAAATCACTCACCTATTTGCAAATTTAGACCATCTAGAATGCTATACTATGAAACCCTCCTTTCTCTTACAAAACACAAGGGTTTATTGAAATTCCATATACTCGGGCTTCCCAATTCAATTCAAAACATCCAACAGTCTCCAACTACTCTGCACATGCTCAAAAATACATTACATGGGCCATACAACCACTATTTATCAGAACTCAACATAAACCCCTTCATTTCACATGGAAAACACCATTACTCTTCCCTAGGGCTTGACTCCAAATCCCACAACTAATTCCCTCGGCCTTCACAACCTTAAAACATCTTTCCCTACACTAAAAAAATCAATCCACTGAGTTACAGGAGCAGACAGTAGGTGGATTGATCATTTCATGCTTTTAACTTCACTCAAAACCCTTACTCTATATTTACAGGCCGCTTCAGAAAAGTGAAGAGAATTTCTACAAATTTCAATGAAAAACTCTCAAACTGGACTCAACAGAGAGTTCAGACATCCCTCAATGAGAAACAAATGAATTCAAAGCACTTGCAAGACTGTACGAGCTGTACAGTATAAAAAAATTAAGGAAACTAGTAAATAACAGAGAAAAAATATTATTTCTTGATTTTTATTCACAATACAAAACTTCAACAACCTCATGGTCAAGCCTTCTAAGGTTTTAAATACTTTTTTGAATCAACTTCTAACTACCAAATGACTATAACCACCTTTTGAAATCCTTGACCTTTCAAACTCCCTTTTATTGCATTTTGACAATTACACCTTTTTGTGTAATTTTCACCAATTTAATCCCCCAAGACTCAAAACCTCCTAAGATCCATCAAATTGTCCTATTTATCATCAAAAATAGTCATTAAGACCTTATTTAGCATAATAAACTCAAAATATGACAAATTCCTAAAGCCTACTTGTAATCAACTTAAATTGACAAAGATTGTTTAATGGTGCTCCTACACCACAGAGAAACCCTTCATAGTACATAATAGTCCTTTACATGGGTCAGAGTTTCATAATGATGAAGGATATCAACCAGTGCTAACCGAGAAAAACAACTTGACTAACAATATTCTCCATTTCAAGCCTGGTCCTCAAAAAATGAGTGAATTTGATGCACGAACAAAAGAAGAAAGAATCTAAAACCAAAGAGAGTATGACTATAGCCTGACATTACAATAGGGAGAAGAAACCCAATATGGATTCGTAAATCACTCTACCCCCACTAAAACTTAGGTTGATCATACTACCACCACCAAGATGACCAATCAGGAGTTGGAACAAGATGTAGAAAGAATGAAGAACTTAGGAGACAACAATTGATAAAACAAAGAGAAGAATTAACTCAACAATTGCTTCAAATCAATATCTAGCCATCAACAAATGGACTAAAATACATACCTCCCCACAAGCAGGGAGGGAATGCTAATCCAACAAACTCACAGGGATCATATCAGAATGTGGGTGTTCCAAGAACACCTTACAATACTGTAGGGAATCCAAATAACACTAGTCATGCATGACAAAATATCCCATCACAAACCTCGCAGCCACAGAATGCTAACACCATCCCCCAACCCATGAGTAATAATTATCCACCTCTTGGCTAGCAATACATCCCACATCACCAATATCATATGCCTCAACAAAATATACAAAGTAACACATACCCTTACCAGAATGCACAACAATATATGAGTCATTATCAACGACCACAGTACCATCCCAACCAACCTAACCAAAACCCCTATTTACAAGGACCCCCAAATGTAAATAGATGCAAAAAACTAGATCTAACCGAACACCCTCTATGTTCATGATGTCTTTAGTATAGAGTATAGAGGTTGTTCATGATGTCTTTAGTTAAAGAAGTCAAGGATTGATTTAACAACTTTCCCGATGCTTCAATCACTTCCTCAACAGATTTCAAGAATCAATTCAGAGAACAATATGGAAATCAATGTGCCCCAAACTTTTCCATACATGAATTAATGAGTATCTAAAAACATCAAAATGAATCTTTTTTTTTTAATTTCAACTAGAGATTTTCCAAAGTATGCAACAAAATACCACCTGGATCGAAGCCCACTAATTATATGGCTCTCTCCATTTATTTAAAAACATTTGACCCTAAAACTAGATATGAGCTCAAAAATAGATTCCCTAATAGCCTAACAGAAGCCTAGAAAGCTACTACAAATATTGAGAATAATAGAAAAACTGCAAGTATGATCAGCAAGAGATATTATCAGAATTCCACAAAATCCCAACAACTACCAAAAGAGGTAGGAAAACCAATATAGAAATGAAAGACCAAGACTACATGGCATGCCTTATCACACCAACTTGAAGGATGGTAGACCAATGGAAAGTAATCAAATACAAAATTTTAAGGACACCCCTGATCCTTTGAAGAAGCATGGGACACAAATGGTGGAAAAAGGTCCATGGTGTTTGGCATGTAACCTACCACATGCACCAGAATACTGCATAGTATCCCAAGCCATACAAGAGAATGCATTCTCTCATGAGCAAGACAAAGATGATCATATCATAAATATGTTAGGATGGGTACCTCGTCAAATTGATGATGAATATTCATCCTCTGAAGAAGGCTTCGAGTATGATGTCAGTAATCAGAGATACCATGTCAACATAGGCTGGAAAAAAGTTTTGTCTAATCATGAGGATGATGAGGAAGATGTTTATACATCCAACACCACACCACAGTTCAAGTTGAGGACACCCATTGAAGAAGAAAAAATGGCCATTACTTTAGATTTTGTGGCAAGAATCAAAGGTGAGTATATCTTGAGGAACAAGAATAAAAATTTTGATCAAGGAACACCTAGAGGCCTGTTTATAAAAGAAAAAAAGCACAAGGAAAAGGCCCATGATGATCAAAAGAAAGCTGAGAAAGGAAAAAATTATAAAACCATACCAAAATAAATTTTGAAGATAGAGCAAGGAAAGGTAACAGACAATGATAAAATACAGTCTAAAGAAAATAATGCCACTAAGAAGGAGAAAATTGAACAATCAATTATCACTCCTTCATTTGACATAACACAAGAATTGTCCTAGGTCAAAATGTTTGTACCATTATTAGAGATGATAAGGGTTGATGAATACATGAACATGACTATTAATCTAATCTCCAACATGTCCAATAAGTAGTAGGATCAAACCAAGGCTATAAGAAATATCATAAATAATGTTGAACAAGAAGCTATGAAAACACCATAAGTGTATTTGGGTGATACTCTTACAAAGAATCCATCTCAAGTAGATCCATTCTACACCACACTATTAATTAATAACAAGCTAATAAAAAAATACATGATTGACTCATGGGTAGCAATCAATATCATGCCTATGGCTATTATGAAGGAACTGGGTTTATGGGTGAACACTACTTATGGAAAATGCTATGCCACAAATAATATGCCAGTCCTAGTGGTCAGAGTAATATGGGATGTAGAGTTGAAACTGGTAGCATGCCCTGAGGCAACATACAAATATGGCATCACTATGGTAGATACTCCTTATTATGGAATGTTATTGTCCAGACAATGGATTGTTGCAGTAGGAGGAAATGTCCAACTAGACCTATCATATGCTACCATACCAGTAAATGGGAAAGAATTCAAATTGTATAGGGAATCCAGATCAAAGCATGTTATAGAGAATTTTGATCCCAACCAAATGAATTTATTCTATGATGTGGATCTTGGAAACTTCAAGATTGAAAAATCTCAACTAGAATTGCAGAATACATAATTTATTAACAAAGAGGCTCAACTAGATGATAAGTGCATACAAAAGATGTACATTGACAGGGCATACAACAAAGGTGGAAATGGTGTTGGGATAGTATTTATTTCACCTTCTGGCAAGACATTCAAGTACTCATTATTGCTAACATTTGAATGTACCAACAATATAGTTGAATAGGAAGCATTGTTGTTAGGCTTGAACATTGATACAAGATATGGGATTAAATTGTTGGCAGTGTATGGAGATTCTGAACTAATTGTCTCTCAAGTTAGGGACAAGTACTTTTCAAATAATAAAAGACTAAAACAATACCAGAATGTAGTTTGGGATACCATTGAATTGTTTGATACATTCTCAATAGACTGGATTGAAAGGTATAAGAACATAATGGAATATTTCTTGGCTAATATGGCTCTTAAACGAGATGATATTACATTACCAGGAATCATAGAAGTTGAATTCAAGACAAGGCTTGTTGTCCCAGATAATATATACAACTAGTAGGTATTCAATGATGATGAATATCTGATCAAGTTCCTCCATTGTATTGATCAATATGAATCTCAGGAGATAGACTTCAATGCCTTTGTAGAGAAAGTAGACGGAAAAGAAACCGTCTTTGGGAAAGAAGTGGTATAGCTTAAGACAAACAAAATCCCAAAAGGGCTTATGGCATTAGAAATAGTATTTGATGGGTATTATAGATTCAATCTAAAACTTGTACCTATTAAATAGGAAGATGTACTTGAAGAGATTAACCTTGGAACATAACTTACTCCTAAGAAAGTATACATTGACAAAAGGATCAGTCCCAAAGTTAGAGAGATGCTTATAATCCTCCTCCAGAAGTATAAACATGTTTTTTCTTGGTCATATGATGACCTCAAAGCATATAGAGAATATATTTTTCAACATGAAATTCAATTAAAACCTTATGCTAAGCCATTTAGACAAAAGCAACAACCCATAAATACTACACTGGCACCAAAAATGCAGGAGGAACTTATGAAGTTAAGAGATGGAAGCATAATCAAACCAATTAGGCATTCCTCCTGGGTATCAAACCCGCTACCTATAAGAAAGAAAAATGGGGATATAAGGTTATGTGCAGATTTCAGAAATTTAAATATGGCATTGCTCAAGGACAACTATCCACTTTCAAATATGGAGGAAATGTTGCAGAGAGTCGCTGGTTGTGAGTTGTTGTCTATGATGGACGAATTCTCAGGATACAATCAGGTAAAGTTCAAGGAATCTGAGCAGTAAAAAATTGCTTTCACCACACCCTGGGGTACATATGTGTATGTGAGAATACCTTTTGGTCTCACCAATGTTGGAGCGACATTTAAAAGGGCTATTGATGTGGCCTTTGCTAACTTGATTAATGCTATCATGGTGGTATATCAAGATGATCTAATAGCATATTCCAAGAAGGCAAAAGATCATTGTGCACATTTAGAGAAAAATTTCATCAAAGCACTAGAGTATGGCATTTCTATAAACCTGAAGAAATGTCATTTTGTTGTCATAGAGGGTAAGTTATTGGGGAACATTGTCTCAAAGGATGGAGTAAAAATTGATCTAGAGCGAGTAGAAGCCATTGAAAAAATCCCCATCCCAAAGACTCTGAAAGCCATCCAGTCTTTCTTTGGATAGGTTAACTTTGTTAGGCGATTTATCTCAAACTTTGCAGAGATTGTAAAACCAATCTCGAAGATGTTAAAAAGGGGGGAAAATATTTATTGGACAGAAGAATCCATTGATGCCTTTGTGTCAATCAAAGGGGCTATCAAAGAGGCACCTATATTAAAATCCCTAGAATTTGACAAACCCTTCTAGATATTTTCTTTTGCATCCTACCACACAATAACAGTCGTAATGTTACAAAAGAATAGTGATGGATATGAACAACCTATTTCATTCTTTAGTAAAACATTACAAGGGGCTAAATTGAACTATGAATTTACTGAGAAACAAGCTTATGCCCTGGTAAAATAAGTAAAGGCATTCAGGCCTTACTTGGTGGGAGCAGAAGTCATTGATTATGTACCAAATGCTACAGTAAAAGATTTTTTTTCACAAACAAAGGTAACTGGAAGAAGGTGGTGTTGGATTAACCGTATCCAAGAGTTTAACATCAATATCCAAATCACTAAATTAGTAAGAGGGCATGGGATAGAAAAGTTGATGGTTGAGTCCAACCTAGAAGCTACAAAAATTTGCATCATGGAGGGGGGAGAAAATTAGGTGTCAATCATAGAAAACACACAGTGGTACACTAATATTGCCTATTACCTTAAACATATGAAATGCCCAGAAGGATTGAATGACAACCAAAGAAGAACCTTAAAACTTCACATATCAAGATATGTCTTCATGGATGGAGATTTGTACTTGAAAAATAAAGAGTTATTGTGCTTAGATGAAACACAAGAAAAAATAGGTCATGAAAGAGATGCATGAGGGTGTATGTGGAGGACACTTTTCAGCAAAGACCACTGCACACAAGATACTAAGAGTAGGGTATTATTGGCCCAGATTCTTTAATGATTCTTATAGCTATGTAAGGAAGTGTGAAGCATGCCAAAAATTCTCTAGCAAGATGAAATATTAGGTAGCATTACCACTAAGAACTATGCAGGTGGAGGCCCCATTCCATCAATAGGGAATCAATTTTATAGGCAAGGTTATAGAAAAATCTAGTGGTGGGAATAAGTGGATCCTAGTGGCCATTGATTAATTTACAAAATGGATAGAAGCTATACCAACAAAACAAGCTACTAGCAAGGTTGTGATAAATTTCCTATTAGAAAACATCATCACTAGATTTGGAGTCCTTGTGAGACTAAAAATAGATAATGGCATGTGTTTTAGATCTGATGAATTCAAAAGGTTTTGTGCATCATATGGCATAACAATCTCATATGCTTCACCATATCATCCCCAGGCGAATGGATAGGCTGAATCTAGTAATAAGAGCATCATGAAGATAATCAAAAGAACGTTGGATAATAACAAGAAGGCATGGGATTCTAAGTTGAGGTTAGTAGTTTGGGCAGACAGGATCACAACAAAGAAAGCCACTGAAAAGTATCATTTTGAATTAGTATATGGAACCCAAATCATAATGCCTTTGCAAAATTTCTTACCAGTTTATAAGTTTATACTACAAGAGGATTTAGACATTCTTGAGCCCATGGAAGATAGAATAGAACAATTAGCAGAATTGGATGAAGTTAGAAATCTAGCACAAGAGCATAATTAGGACTTACAATCACAAATGAAGTACTTATTTGATAAGAAAAAAAAAGGAAGTTTCAAATAGGAAATATGGTCCTCATGTGGAATGCTAGGGGTCAAGGAAAAGGAAAACATGGAAAATTTGAAGCCTTATGGCTTGGACCATTTGTTATCATTGACAAGCATGGGGAAGACTCATACTATCTACAAAACATGACAGGAGAAAGTCAAGAATTTCCAGTGCATGGAAAATTCTAGAAGCATTTCTTTTCTTAAAATGCAGAGTACTTTTAGGATTCCTTTTCTTTTTCTTTTTTCCATTTCATCTACATGGTCTATGTCCCAGAGTAGCTCTAAATTCTTGTAATGACCTCATAGCCATTCATCCCCAATTGGAGCCATTGTTAGAACTATAAATTTGACCTCAAATTTCCACCAGTCTTCACCACCTTAGTATGACCATTTAATTTTACACCATGAGCACCATCCCTCAAAAACCATCATTTTTTCCTACTAAGTCTAGAATTACCGTAATACTAACCTCCCTAAAACTGTTCCACTAAGATATTATTCAAAATCATCTTCCCTATAGCCACTACCTTAATACATACATCCCCTTAAGTCTATCACTAGAAACACATTTCAGTGAAACAATGTCATTTCGGGGAGAGCTACACTATAGTCTCTCTAGTAAGCCGATAAAAAAATCCAAAACAGAATATTGGGGAGACCACCACACTATGAAGTGACATATTCTAAAGTCTCTCTGACAACCTGGAAAGGAATATTCCAAAGACACTTAAGTGTTTTGGAGGGAAAAGATATTGTGTCTCTTCAATGAGGCGAAATGAAAGACACCAAAGAAATAGGATATTTTAAATATGCTAAATGATTTAGGCATTCAGGAAATAGAAAACCATCTCTCGAACATAATTGATTATTATGCAAAAAATAATGGACAAATGGAAAATATAAGACTTGGTGGACACAATGACAATTTCGAATAGACATTGAATTATCGAGCTGAGAAATGTAAAAGCCTCTTCGACACTACAAAAATAGTTGAGAACAAGATATCGAAGAGACAAGCTTATATCAAGAGGAAATTAATAAAAGTCTCTTTGATCACTTCAAAAACGAGATAAGAGACACGAAGAATGTGGAAAAGTGACATTGAGGGAATGATTTCGAGGAGACCATATCATATAGAAGAGAAGTAATAGCATGTCTCTTCAAAACCCCAAAAATAAGGAATAAAAGGAAGGAACTATCAAAGAGAGGAGCTCATATCGGGGAGACATAAATAGAAGTCTCTCCAAAAATTCAATAAATAGAAGATCGATGATTTTCTAAGGGACATTGACATATCAAAGGGAAATGGATGTAAGTCTCTCTGAAACTTTGATAACCAAGAAGGGAAGAATATGAGAAAAGTGGTAAGACCCAGGATGAAGTTTTTGAAAAGACCATATGATATTCAAGAGAAGTAAACACATGTCTCTTCGAAACTCTGAAAAGAAACAAGGGCACAAGCATGTCAAAGGGAGGACAAGATATCAACAAGAGTATAAGTAAATTCTCTTCAACACAGCGAAAAATTATTTCTCACTTGGTTGACATGACTAGTGTAGCTTTCAAAGAGACAACTAACATTAATGCCACCATCAATTAGCAAGTTGGTTGAGACAACATTTATGAACCAAAGTCGATAGAAGTGTGCAAAATCTTGATATATCTTTCCTGTACGATCTTAGAGTCTTAATGAATTGAAGCTGAAAGTTGAGGATGTAGGATCGAGCAATAGTGAGAAGCTCAGAGAAGGCGACACTGATTCAAGTAAGTACCCAAGACCCAGCTGAAGATTTTATTGAAGCTTGCTTGAATTTTAGTAGAGTTGGGGTTTTGAAAAAAATGCAAGGAACTTCAAAGAAACCCAAAGCAAAGAGATTAAAAACAAAGACGAGACCACTAAACCAAGATTTAATTGAACAATGTCCTAGTTCTTGACCAAAGTCCAAAAAAACGACCTAGTTAAATCCCTCAGCTGAGAAGTTAGAAGATAAACACAAGAATTTAGGAGATGTATGGAATCCACAACGAGGGTGTGACATATTCATATACCATTATAGAAAGAAGTATATGAATAAGCCTATATCAAACCTATGGAATATGAATCTAGGAAAGCTCATCATACTGAATATGTTTATCAATGTGGAATTAGTCAAAGTATTGGCCAAAATGTATAACCCCAAAATGAGGATGATTCATTCACATGATGGGTCAAACTTTCTCCCCATCACCAGAGATTGTATTCTTATGGTTTTTCAATTGGATACATCTATGAAAATTCCACTAAGAATCAGAGATCTTTTGGAGGAATTCTGCACCATGGAAACGAGCTACAAAAGATGGAAATTGCCTTTGCATAGACCCCGAGACACAAGGGGTCAGCTCAAAAGATTCTCTAGTAATGAACGACCTCCTTTTTATGTAGATTTGTTTGAACAATATTATTAATATACATATTACTCAGCTGGAAAAGTATTGGGAATAGATTTTCCTACCGAGATGGCTATAGCCCCTATGATTTTAGCTACTAATGTTTAGAACCAAGATGCTAGACCTTTCGATTATGCAGAATACCTGGCAAAGGTTATAAACAGATCACTTGCTTCCATAAAGAACAATAGTGATGTAATTAATTTCAAACAATATTCTTTACTTATGCACATGATCTTGTATGAAGGACAATCCATGGGGATGTGGGGAGAAGAACTGAGAATTAATGACTTGGATGAAGATGAGAACATAAGGCTAGTGCAAATGTGGACTTCAATTTGGGAAAGTAGATGTGGAAGGTTTCATTACTTGTATTTCCAAGAACACTTTGTGAAACCCTTATACAAATTGCTTGGTCATCATTGTGATTATAATTTGTCTCTTGAGATACAAAGATTTCTTAGACCCAAAGAGAAAAACCCAACAAGGAAGGTAAACCACGACTGGGGAGATTGGTACACCTATGAGGATTTCACAATGATTAGAGTGTATGGGTTTGAGTCAGCTCCATTCCTTCTGCCTAGAAACGTTCTTGATAGGATTGCATATTTAGAGATAGTAAGGCAGTTAGCTTATTTGGATTATATGCATCTTAAGAGTTATGGCAAGCAATTCTCATGCCTTCAACTTTATGTTTTGGTGATTTTACTATTGTTTTTGAAAAGGGATATGATTATGTTGGTAGCAAGATAGACTATTATGGTATGCCACAAGGAAATAAGAGGGAAATTTTTTATCTTGGACATTTCATTCACAGTGCCAAAATGACACAAAAGTTGAAAAGATAAGAGCATGAGTTTTTTGTAGATGATGTAATCAAAAACTATGATAAATATCAGGCAATAATAAGAAAGGTTGCATATAAGAGGGTAATGATGGTAGATGCATGGAGAAAAAGCAATAATCCACTATATACTGAAGCCTTTCATGAAATACAATACCTTGTGGAAAGAATTGAGCAATTGATCCTACATGAAGAATAATTTACCAAGGATGTACCTCTCATAGCTTTTGAGAAAAGAAGAGGTGCTTGTTCTAGGAAACAAGTTGAAAACATAGTGCTCTTATGTCATTCATCACCACAACCCACTTTGGATGTTAGCTTTTTAGTTGACACTCCCATTACAGTTGAATATGAAATTGAAGAGGAGGATGAGGTCACACAAATAACTACTCCTACCATCCCACAATATGACATACCACCAAAAAGGAGTATAGTCTCAATTGAAGCCTCAAATAAAATATATGATGATGTAATATGTTGTGCAAGTCAAGATTTCATTTTAGATGATGCATTTGTTCAAACCCCGGAGTTTAAGTCATTCATTTATGAATACAAAGAAAAAATAATAAGAGAAAGAATGAAAGAAATCAATCCTCAGCAAGAAGTTGATGCTTTGAAAGAATTACAAGAAGAAGTTGACAATGAAATGAAAAATATCACCCTTAAAAGAGGATGAGAGTTGTTACAGGAGGCTTGGGTCTTGCTTCTCCCAAGATGGGATATCAACTTAGCTATAGTCTTTGACAGTTTCATGAGGAGGGAAAATAAAACCTTACAACTAATAGATGAAGCTAGTGACAAGATTTATACTGGCTTAGGGTATAATCTGAATAATGCTACTTTACAGATTTGGGCTCTTTACCCACTAGGGAAGAGGCTCGCACTTATTGATAACCCCAATCAAGTATTCGGCCATCTTTTAGTAGAGTGAGTGGGAGATGTAGATCCTATATAGACCACTGAATTGAATATAAATGTTGCTAAATTCACTAAGGCTCAAATTAAAAAACTAATAAGAGATAACAAGGGGCTTGCTTTTGAACATGAGAGATTAAAGAAAGAAGTGATTAATTACATAGATAAGTTTCCTTCCTCCTCTAGCCTTCATTCTCCATTGGTAGACTGTGAAAGAAAGGTACTTGAAGCTATGTCTGAAACCATGTATTGGAAGTGAAAGTATGAAATAATTCAGCAAAAACATGAAGAAATAAGAAAGGAGTTAAAGAATACTAAATTTGAAATGGCTTCAGAGTTGGTAAGAAAAATATTTGACAAGATGTTCAAGAAAACTGATAAGGTTTAGATTATCCACAACAAAAAATTTGCAGCCTGCCAAGAACATAATAGGTTATATAGTAGATCGAAAGAGATAAAGAAACAAATAAAATCCAAAGAGAATATTGATGAACATGTGTTTCGGGAGTACAAAGAATTAATGAAGATGCATGACCATTTCCTTACCATACTGATGCAAGAACTTGGTGATTTCAACTAGTCTTTCAGTATGGCTTTACCTAACTTCTTCGATGATGAAGGGGAGTTGAAGGAACAAGATGTATGGAAGAATGAAATCACTCAATATTTACCAATGGTCCTTGATGAAATCAATGACGAAGATAGAGTAATAGAGAAGGCACATATACAATTGGATCGTATTTTTACTCTTGAATTTGCTATGAAAGATATAATTAGCAACGTTGATACGTATGCTAAAATAGGATACATCGAGCACCTATCTAAAGTTAATTTGTTTATCGCTCGAACAAAGTGAGAAGTAGGGGACATCAAAGTCTCACAATTATTTGATTCCTTATCATGGAGTATGGACCTTGAACAGATCTTTAGTGATCATGGGTACCTAATGAAGATTAACGGATCATGGTGCATCACAGGTTATTTGCAGATTTCTCAATTTTATTGTTTATGTAGACACTAAAAAATGTTCTAAGTCTGCAAACATCATTTTTTTTTGTCGTCGTCCTCCGATAGTTGAATAATTTTAATTATTCAATTATGCTTAATCATTTTCCTCTATTAATAAAATAATTCTTAATTATTTATTTAATTCACTTTCTAATCTTTATTCTTCCTGGATCAATTACATAAAATTAATTGTGTCACTAATTCCCCTTCTTCAATAATTAAATAATTATTGTTTACTTATTTCTTTGTCACCTTTTGTCTATAGTTAAATAATTATCATTAATTATTTGTCTACTCATGGTCTTTCAAATCTTCTATAGTTAAATAATTATCAAAATCATTTAACTATTCCTTGTCATCTTCTCCTCATTAAACAATTAATTTAAGTTAATTATTTAATGACCTTTTTCCATTTTCCTCCCATTTAATTAAAATGGTTGAATAATCATTTTAATTAGATGCTCCTTTTTCATTTTTCTCCAATAAATAATTTGAATGAACTATTTATCCTCCACTTTTCCATCTCTATTTTCTTCCATTTTCGAATAAATGATATAAATAAATCATTTATGCCTCCCTTTTGGTCAAAGATGCCCTATCATTCATTTCTATCATAGCTCCTTCTATGAATGACATATTCTCGGTGCATCAATTCTCAACCGTTGATCTTAGCATCTTTCTGGAGGCTTGATCTCAACCATCCATTTTGTAACCTCCCTCTCATGCATCCTCCACCATTGATCTTGGAATCTTTCTAGAAGATTAATCTAGTCCATCCATTCGAATGGTTTTCTATAAAAGCAACCTTCCTCTCCCATTTTCAACTTAACAGCCATTATCTCCAACTTTCTTGCTTACTATTTGCAAGTATATGCACAACTTCAACAAAAAAAATTGAGGGAAATATTGGCATAAGAAGAAGGAGAGACAAGAGAAGTGAAGCAACTACAGTGGTGAGTGTTTACTTTGGAATGCTTTCCTTTTGATTCCTTATTGTTTTTTTTCTCTTCTTTGATGTGGTTTGTAGCTTAGAAGTGTTGGTTGTCACTTTATCTAGGCTAGGAATTCTCTAACCCCATCTTACATTGGTGAACTTGACACGAACACTAGTTTTTCTTTTTTTTTTGTAGATTTTAGGTATAGAAATACACAATTGATAGACACAACAACGCATTTTCTAGGAAGTGACACATTTGATAAATGTAGTGACACATATTATGAGAAGCAATGCATTTTTTAAGGCACGATGGGCGAGAAATTTTGAATTTGAAAATGCTATGCATTTGCTTTGGTGCGATGTGACAAAGAGACACAATGGTTGCATGGAATGATGCATTTGTCTACTCGGTATAAGAGTCCAAATTTTATATCTTTTTAGTTTTTCTTTTGGGTTTTGCATGTAGAATAGTGTTTTTTCATTGCTAATCTTCTATTTGCAGCATGTGGCTTTGGAGTGGAGCTCCCAAAACTGCTTCTCTTGAAGCAACAAAAAAATCAAGCTCTAGTTTAGTTCCTTTAAATTTTTAAGTTGGCCTAATTTCTTTATTTTCCAATCTTTTTTAGGTGTTAATTTTTGAGTTTTAGTTTAGCTCTTAACCTTTTGTGCTAACTAGGTTTTTGCAGCTTCTCGTTGGTCCAAGATATATTTTTTGAAACTACTAATACATGGTTTTGTAGGTTTTAAATGTCTAAGGATTTATTTTGAAACCACAATCTTTTTTTATTTAGATTAGACAACATTTTGTTTGGTGCTTTAAAAATAACTATTATCTTCTCTCACATAGATTTAACTAGGGGGTAATGAACCACTATTTTAGTGTTTGAAGGATGGTAGGTATTATGCTCTCACCTTGTGCAAACTTGGTGATTAGAAAGCCAGACCCATATGTTTTTGTGTTTACCCATTAGAGGGATTGCATTGGTGGTAAAATGTACTCACCCCAAGGGAACGACCCAAGTTGTAATGGGCTAAAGCCAAGTCCTTTTGAACTACTATATAAATTTGTAATTGCAAGGAAAGTTTGCAATCAACGGGAAGCGATACATGATATCCCTCCCCCAGTACCTTTATGGTGCTAAATTCCCTTGTTCTAAGGGTTGGGATGCCTCTTTAGGGAGTTTATCATAGTACCCCCTGAACCAAATGCCCTTACTAGACACCTCTTGTTTTTAGAAGCCAAAATCCTTCTTTTTGTTGGTGCAGGAGGTCAGATCTCTGAAGCCATCCCACACTATAGAGATGGAAAATTTCTTGAGATCCTTGTGGTCTTAGGGAATTCAAAACTTGGTATGCCTATAGAATTGAGTGTCGTGGAGGGGAGCTAGTGCTACCAATTTCCTAGGCTATCTGCTTTGAATAGGCATGGTTGGAGAAATCCAAGGGGGAATTCAATGAATATATTCCTTGCTAACCATAAGATTGTGCTTGTTATCTTGAAATTAAAATGTTTTCACATTTAAACTATACCAACAACAAGTGCCTAATACTATCTATTGTGTTTTCCAATTACATTTTATCAGAAACAATCAAAATTTCATCATAAACCAGCTCAAAAACATCAAAATTGTCAAAACAACATTATGAAAAACCGCAATTGAAAGATACAGAGCCGCAACTATTACTGTGAACCAAAACTGTAAGTTGGAAAACCACAATTGTTTTCCTGAACTACACTTTCTGAAAACAAATCCATATTTGATAACTTGAACCACAATTGTGAGATGCATTTGCTGAAAACTGAGTCGTAATTGTCTACGAAACAAAAACTTCTGAAATCTATGTCCAAAATCTGACCAAAAAAATTTCACAATGACCTCTGAATGATAAACCAAAGACTTGCAAGATTTACCAGTTCATTTTAGGCATTCCCATTAAAAATACATTGCATTATAGGTTGCATTCCCCAATCCTTTGCATTGCACAAATTAGACTTTGATTCTTAGGTTGCATCTAGACCTTCATATTTTGAACATACGGAGACCTTTGAGCTTTTGGAAATTCTCATTGACCATTGTCCTTGTCATTGTCTTTTCATTGTCACCTTATCAAGTTTGAGTCATAGTCTTGTGTTCTAGTCTTAGCTCTACTTTTTCAAAGTTATCCTCTTATGGTCAATGACATTTGGAATTTGTTGCCTTGGGTTAACATTAGCTTTATTGCCACCCTTTGTTCAAAATTTTAGAATTCCTTTGCATTGTCTTGCTCTCATTTAGACTCATATTGCTTAATTTTCACTTTACACCCTTATTCCAAAAATACAAAAAAATAGCTCACTTTACCTTAGTCTTAATCCTTTTGCATTCATTAGTTTCATTATCTTTGCATCCTTATACTCCAAAAATACAAAAATACAAAAAAATAGCTTAATTTCATTTTAACCTTAGTTGCATTATTACCTTGATCTTCAATTAGCATCATCTAGTCACCTTATCATTCACCTTGAACTTCAAGCAATATCTAGTATCCTTTAGCATTCATTATCCCCCATCCTTTGGATATTATCATCCTTGCATTATCATCCTTGCTTTAGCATCCTTACATTTTCATATCCTAAAATCTAAAAATCCAAAAATATAGCATAGTTTCATTACCATCTTGCATTATCCCCCAACTCACAAAAGTCTCATATGGTTGAAACAAGGTCCCAAACCAAAAGAAACACGAATTTTTCAAGCAACCCTTTTCATGACACTACCCTTGGAACATATTCAAATAATTCTACACCTCCAAGAGACACACCACCAAGAGACCAAACATGGGGAAAATGAACCAAGAAGAATCAAACTTGTTAGTGCAGACCCTAATAGATACTTTTATGCACTAGCTAAAAAGGGAGCCAAATTACCTCAAGGTTTTGACGTATCAACCATTGTGGAGGAAGAAACCAAAAATCCATTTGCATTTGGCACGCCCTCATCACAACAAATGTCAAACACACCTCTTGGTACAAATACACACATGGCTACCACTACTACACACATCCCAAGCATCTCAACATTTCAAAACAAGGAATCCAATATCACTACACAAGGACAAAGTTTCACACTTGGAAGTCCCTCAAATACCATGGGAAAGACCTTCACAAACCCCCTTTTCCAACAGACCAATCAAGGTGCCATTTCACAAGGTCACACACCTTTGATCCAAAATACAAACCAAGGTCCTAAGTCCACACCACAAAATACCAATGAAGGTTCCACATCACAAAATGAAAACCAAGGTCCTAAACCCACACTTCAAAACACAAATCAAGGTTTCTCATTCCAATTTCAAGGTGCACCTTCATCAAGTCAAAATCCCCCAACTAAATCTAGAAGGGTTCACATTGTCTCATGAAGAACCCCAAATCAAAATGCAAATCAAGGATCAATCCCATCACTCCAAAACACTAATCAAGGGGCTATTCCATCATTCCAAAATCCTACCCAAGGAACCTTTACCTCATTTCAAAATACCAAGCAAGGACCTACACCTTCAAATGCCAACCAAGGGTCCCTTCCCACATTCCAAAACTCTACTCAAGGACCTACACCTACATGTCAAAATATCAACCAAGAACCTACACCTTCACTTCAAAATGTCAATCAAGGAACCATTCCTTCATTTCAAAATATCAACCAAGGGAACATTCCTTCACATCCAAACATCAATCAAGGGCCTATACCTTCATATCAAAATGTTAACCAAGGACTAAATTTTCAAAACATGAATCAAGGGTCCACACCTCAATTCCAAAAAACCATACCAAATACCAACATGACCTTTGACACAAACCTAAACACCAACTTCATTCCAAACCCAAGCAACACACATTCATATGGAAACCAAGGTCCTATGTCCCAAAGCACCAATCCCAATTCAAATCCAACATATGACCTTAACACCAACATCATGGCACCTAACCAAAGAAATGCAACACCATCTCTTGTAGACCTTTTGATACAACATATGCATTCCCTTGAACAATGTATCAAAAACATGCAATTGGGAACCATCAAGAAGACCTATTTTGTGGAGGAACTGTGCCCCTTTCCATTTGATCAAAACCTATACATGCCTCCCTTTCCCCCACATTTCACAACACCACCTTTGCCTAAGTATAACGGGATAGGGGATCCAATCGAATACATTTGAGAATTTAACACATCATGTATGGAAGTCTCATATGACCCTACCTATCTCATGAGACTATTCCCATGAAGTCTCACAGGAGCAGCCTTAGATTGGTTTGCACACATTCCACCAGGAATCAGAACATGGGGTGAACTAGTTGAAAAATTCATCAATCACTTTGCCTTCAACATTAAAAATGATGTCACCCTTGCAACATTGAGCACAAACAAACAAGAAGATGGGTAATTGGTTACCTCATTCTACTAGAGATGGCGGGGTTTGGTTAGCAAGTTCCCTTGTCGCATTCTTCAAAGACAACTTGTCACCATGTTTGTAGAAAACCTTAACAAAGAATTAATGAGTAGAATTTAAATCCAATGTTGCACAAATTTTGAGGAGATTCTTGAAAAAGGTGTCCTTATTGAAAAGGGTCTTATTGCAAAAGGGCTAGTCAAAGTCAACAAAGAAAATCCCAAACCTAACAATGAAAAAAGAAAATACTGGTCCTTAAACAAAAATGTCACAAATGATGGAGTTGTTGATGCCAAACTAATAACCAAAGGTCCATCATTCAACTTAAAGTTCCTTATTCATCAAATTCATCCAATACACCAAACACACAGACACAAGGTCATAACCAAACGCTAAACGTGATCCAAAAACATCAACAACACAGAGGTCCTCCCCGCACAAAAATAACATACACCCCTTTGGGTGAACCCATCAAATCCATTCTTAAATGGATTTTGCAAGAAAATTTCATCACACTACCAGACACCAAAAACTCTGAACCTTCACTGATCAAACCTAAATGGTGGAAGGAAGATGAATACTATGAATACCACCGTGGAAAAGGACACAAAATAGCTCAATGTTGGACAATCAAGAATATCATTCAAGACCTTGTTGAGGATCAAACCATTTCAATTGATAATTCACAAGCCAAGAAAAATTTTGATCACACCATATTCAAAACGCCCCTACATGACCATGATAAAGGAAAAGCTTCCAGTTCAGGAAACAACAATAATGTCAATTATGCAACTATCAAATGCAATTACAACACTATCATCCTTAATGTGATACCCTCTGATTATCGCATTTCCACTATCACTATAAACAAGCCAAAATCAGATTGTGTTGTCACCACTTGTAGAACCAAGATAACTATTCTAGGTCCTTTCGTAAATCCTCAACCAAAGGTTCAATATAACCTCCTAGCGCAGCTAGGGAAAACTACTACGCAAATTTCTATCTTGGAGCTCCTTCATATCTCACCATAGCACAGAGCCATCCTTGATAAATCCTAAGAAGCTTTCATCCCCACAAACCTATGTCAATGAATTTTAGGCCATGGTTGGATACTTAGCTATGCCACATCATGTCACCTTCTCTGAACAAGACTTCTCTGCACCAAAATTTGATCATAATGACCCTCTACACCTTGAAGTATGCGTTAATAAACACAAGATCAGATAAGTACCAGTAGACGATGGATCAGGTCTGAACATTTTCTCACTAAAATTAGTGAAAGCATTGGAATACTTTGAGAATTGTATTGAAAAAACCAAGAAAATCATGATCAAAGCTTATGAAGATGTTGAACGTTCTTCTGAAGGAATAATTTCACTTCCTGTGAGAGTTGGCCCAACAATACAAGACATAATATTTCACATCTTGGATCTGGATTTACATTACAATCTCCTCCTTGGCCACCCATGGATCCATGCCATGAGGGATATTCCTTCCACCTACCATCAATGCCTCAATTTTCCACACAATGGCACTAAAATCACTATTCCAGGCGACCCTAATCCTTTCCAATATTGTTCAAACCTAAAAGGATCTATTGAACTTCAAGTGCCCATCGATCGAGAGGCTTCATCTTCCACTTCATCAATGACTCCATCTCACTACATTGATCCATCCACTCTTGTCAAATATCCCACTTCGTTCGTCTCACCTTCCACGCCCAAGATCCAAATTCAAGACAGAGGATGTGGAGAATATAATATGAAGTCTCTTTTTCATTCACAAATTACCAAAGTCACCAAATTCATATGAGAAACCACATCCTGTGAAGCCAAAAGTTGTCATCCACAATCTTCCTACCACCTTGAGTAGATGGGGGAAGCTTTCTAAAGAATCTCTAGATGACCACATTCTCACATGTTTGTACAAAGAAGAATAAGAAAATGAAATTAAGAAATTGCTAATTGAACAATATCCAAAAGGGTTCCAAATAATGAAATGTTATGGATATGATGGAGACAGCGGCCCTGGTCTAAATAAACAAGGAATGTTGGAACCTTTACAACCTCCTAAGCTAATAATACATCAAGGGTTAGGGTTGGTACTGGTAAAAGTGACCATCTAGGGTATCGAGTTACCTTCAAGTGAGTCTGTTGATGCTTTAGATGAGATCAAGACATATGAGGACTCTTGGGATTATGATGTTGACTCCAATGAATATGAATGGGATTCCCTATCCTCCACCACTTTTATGTACCTTGATAAACTATTTGAGTAATTTGATCAAATGCTTACCATGGATTCCTCACGAAACTACCTAGTACCTATTCAAAAATGACCTTGACAAAAGAAGAGTGGATGAAACACTATTTTTAGCAATACATTGATCATGCCTCTTGGGAACCTGATGACTCTACTTTCGTCTTTACCCTATCTACCTACACCATGACCCTTGACAATACTGATGATGGCTTACCCCTTGTCTGCCTTCAACTTATAGATTGGGATCAACAAGAACCACCAAATTTGGACACTTTCAAAAATGACAAAGCAATTGTTGAGTTTATGGGACTTCGTGAAGGAATATCAAGTGGGGATCATAAGGCTTGATTTTCCATAGAGCTCAATTATGTAGCATAGTTTGGTGATGTCGTCTCGTCCTCTAGTCACAAAAGTGAAAATGAAAAAATAAAAATTAAAAAATAGGTCTTTAGGTGAAAACTGAAAGGCACCTGTTGACCATGAAAAATTAAAAATAAAGGGTGTATCTGAGGGTGAAAACCTTTCTGAGGTGCCTGAGGATGGAGGACTGGATCATCTCCCAATAGACTGAGAGAGATCGTCGTTGTTTATAGAATAAATAGAGGAAGTCAACATTGGAACATCAGATAACTCCAGAATGATACAATTAGCAGCATCCTTAACCACTGAGGAAAATCCCAAGTTATAATATTCTTTTTAGAAAGAAAAGTCAATTTTGCATGGTCATATGTTGATATGCCTAGATTGGATCCTAAACTTGTTCTGCATCACTTTCCACTACCACCTAATGCAAAACCATACAAACAGAGGCTAAGGAAAATGCACCCCTAGATTGCACTCCTTGTCAAGGTGGAACTAAAGAAACTATTGGATGTTGGATTCATTCGCTCCATTGATTATGTAGAGTGGATATCAAATCTTGTTCATGTCACTAAGTCATATGGTCAAATCAGAATTTGCATGGATTTTAGAGACCTCAAGAAAGCTTGTCCCAAAGATGATTTTCCTATACCAAATATTGACATCATAGTAGACCTCATAGCTAGGTATGAAATGTTATCACTGATGGATGGATTCTCAGGTTACAATCAGATAAGAATTTCCACTAAAGATCAACCAAATACAACCTTCACATGTTCTTGGGGAATGTTTTGTTGGAACATTATGCCATTTGGATTGAAAAATGTTGTATCCACCTATCAGAGAGCCATGACTACATGCACATCCTTATGGAAGGATATGTTGATGACCTTATCTCTAAATCTCTAAAATGAAGTGGACACTTACCAGTATTGAACAATATTTTCACATGACTAGAAAAGTATCAACTCAGGATGAATCCAAAGAAATGTATCTTCAGGGTCCAATCAAGCAAGCTTCTTGGAAATATTGTCTCACATAGAGGGATAGAGGTTGATCCCACCAAAGTTAAATCCATCTTGGAAATTCCATCGCCAACCAACATCAATCAATTGAGAACATTACAAGGACAACTACAATCCATCTGCAGGTTCATTGCTCAACTAGCAGACAAGATCCATCCATTTCAACGTCTATTAAGAAAAGGAATCCCTTTTAATTGGACAGAAAAGTGTCAAGAGGCATTTGATCAAATCAAGAACTATCTATTGACTCCACCAGTCCTTATGCCACCAATTGATGGAATACATTTGATACTCTATGTGACGGCTACTACATCAACACTGGGGGCATTCTTAGCACAAAAATGACAATGATGGCAAGGAAAGAGCAATATACTATATCAGTCGAACTTTAGTCGAATATGAGTTCAACTATAGTCCTATTGAATGAGAATTTCTAGCAATGGTCTTGCAAAAAAACTAAGATATTGCATGTTGAATCAAAAGAAAAAATTGATTACTAAGATTGATCCTTTGAAATATCTTCTCAAAAAATCAGCACTGATAGGAAGGCTAGCTAAATGGGTTATGATTTTAAGTGAATATGATATTGAGTATGTTGACCAAAAATCAATAAAGGGAAGAGTAATAGCTGACCAACTCGTAGATACACCATTGAAAGTAGACCGTCCTTTGATATCTAACTTCCCAAATGAATCAATCTTCATCATAGACACCCCAACAATATGGAAGCTATTATTTGATGTATCTTAAACAAGTCATGGATCAGGATCTAATATCTTGTTCATCACACCTCAAGGAGATACCATTCCTAAGTCATTTTGAATAGCATTCATGTGCACAAACAACATGGTTGAATATGAAGCATTATTGATAGGACTCTGAATGGAAATAAATTGGAAAATCAAGGACCTTCAAGTCTATGGTGACTCCCAATTAGTAATAAAGAAATTTAATGATGATTGTGACACTAAAGATGAGAAATTGATGCCCTACAAGCACATGGTAGACAGGTTCAGACTATACTTTGATAATATTTCTTTTGAACAGATACTGAGAATCCAAAACAAAGCAGCTGACACAATGGCTACAATTGGATCTCTATTGGGCATTCCCAACAATGCCTCGCACTATGAGTTCTTGGTGGAACAACTATTGATCCATGCATTCGATGTCCATGAAATCAAACTTGTGTGTGAACTTGTTGGTCTTGAATATCCTTGGTATAAATATATCTATGCCTATTTGTACGACCAAATTATCTCTCTTGACTTGTCCCCTAACCAACACAAAACCTTTATTCGACAAGCATCCAAATATTCCATCATCGAAGACACCCTTTACTGTCGCAGCTTAGATTTACCCTCCTCTGATGTCTCAACTCAAATGAAGCACAAATAGTCTTACAAGAGGTACAACAAGGTATATGTGGAGCTCACTCTGTTGGTCCAACCTTAGCTAAAAATCTCATGAGAACAGGATATTATTGGCCTGCAATGGAACGTGATGGTTATCACTTTATCAAGAAATGTCACCAATGTCAAATTCATGGAGATCTTATACATGCACATGCTCGGGAACTTCACACGCTTACTTTTCCTTGGCCATTTTTTCAATGGGGACTCGACCTTGTAGGGAAGATCCATCCCAAATATTCTAATGGACATAATTTTATCCTTGTTGCCATTGAATATTTCACAAAATGGATCGAAGCCATCCCATTGACTTACATTACTAGAAAGCAAATAGCCAAGTTCATCCTGAATTACATCATTTTCCGCTATGGTATCCCACAGTCCATCGTCACTGATAATGTTCGCCCTTTCAAATATCAAGATGTCTATGAGATTTGTGATAAATTCCATATCCAACACCACTTTTCTACTTTGTATTACCCCCAAGGAAATGGCCAAGCTGAGGCATCTAATAAAACCATCCTAAAAATCTTAAAGAAGATTGTCAATGACATTGGTCGTGACTGGCACCTACAACTCAACCCTTCTTTATGGGCTTATCAAACCAGTGTTTTCACTCCTACAAGAGCTATGCCATACTCCCTTGTCTTTGGGTCTTAAGCAATACTTCCTATAGAGGTCGAGTTACCCTCTTTGTGAGTCTATGCAAGGCTTGTTTGATCAAGAAGAATATCGTGTATCACGTCTACATAAGCTATAATTACTGGATGAAAAGAGACAGAATGCTTTAACACATTTACAAGCCTATCAAAAAAAAATTTGACACAGATATAACAAGAAAGTACGACCCAAAAAATTTGATATTGGTAACTTAGTCCTGAAAGAAAATATGAAGAATCAAGCAGAACAAGAAAAGCCTAGAATTTTTGAACCTAATTGGTTGGGCCCTTATATAATTATTCCATCATATGGATCAGGTTCTTATCAGCTTTCTACTCCTGAAGGAGAGACATTGTCTAAACCTATCAACAACACGCACCTTCATAAGTACTACACTTGATTCTTAGAGTATCCCTTTAAAAATTCAAAAATACAAAAAACTTAAAAAATGGTCACCCTGATGAAAACCTAGAAAATAGGCATCTTGGTGACAACAAAAAAATTAAAATAATCAAAAAAATAGTAAAGATAAATAATTCATCCAAAAGTGAAAACCACTTTAGTGGCGCTTTGGATAAGTACCATGGTGAAAACTTGGCAAACTGGCACCATGTGTAGTTAGTCTATGCTTCGTTGTCTACTGTCATTCTATCTGGTCCTTTTTCCTTTCCACCCATCCATTCACACATGACACTTATTCATAATAAATCCTTGTCATCCTTCTCATGTCCTGAAAACCACCGACATTTAGTATCCTTGTCATCCTGATCATCCCTCACATTCACCTACTGCTTCCCCCTGTGCACAATAAATTGGTCCTACACTTGACTGGGGGAAATTCCTTGACTCACATCTTCATGGGAAAATAACACATGGTATCAACCTTTTAAAACATCAAAATCCAAATCAAAAATAAAAAAACATCAAAATCCAAAAAAATCAGAAAACATCAAAATCCAAAAAAATCAGAAAACATCACAATCCAAAAAAAAATTAGAAAACATCAAAATCCAAAAAAATTAGGAAAACCTTCAAAATCCTATAAACATCAAAAATCCCAAAAATAGAGCCTAAGTCTGAGTCTGAGTCAATTTGTGTTAGTAGTGTTGAACTACGTTGTCTCTACACATTTGCTACGTAGGAAACGCTCATCTTAAATGGCCCCCCGAGACATTAGGTCAATCCTTTTAGGTTTTCCAAATAAAATCATGACTCAGTCTTCTGTTGAATAAGGAAAAGTCAAGTCATGTCGAACTATGAGGTCTCTATGTGTATAACGTAGGCAAGGCCATCAATCGATGAACCTCTAAGGCCACCTAGGTCAATGCTTTAGGGTTTTTCAAGTCTATTCTTGTTCTGGGTCCGCAAGCAATCATCACTCAAACCAAATCATGAATCACCAGACAAACATAACCAACAAAATCCTTCAATAATTCAATCATCTTATTGTCAACCAATCAATCGGATCATCAATCTTAGTGGAATGGGGCATTATGCCATTTGTCTCATTCAATCCTATTTCTTGTCTTTCATCAGGATGTGTCCTTCCTGAGATTATACTTTGTCAATTTGGTCATTCACCTTAAGTAGGATATGTCTTTCTTATAGTTAGGTGCCTTGTCAACACTTATCACCTGGTCAACTTTATCATATGTGTCCTTTTCCTTAAATAGGATGTGTCTTTCCTGAAGTTGGGTATCATCACATTTCTTGGTCATATTCATCAATATTTTTCAAACAAAAGGTCAATCTTTATCACAATCAATCTTGTCAACCTTGTCAATCAATCTTTCCTTAATCAAGATTTGTCTTTCCTTAAGTAAGGCACAAACAATCAACATTGTCAATTTCATCAATCAATCTTTATCAAATCGATCAATCTTGTCATCTTGGTCAATCAATCTTGCCTTAATCAAGATATGTCCTTCTTGAGACTAGGTGTGGTCAATCAAATCAATTTTCCAACCCTTGTCAACTTATCAATCAATCCTTGTTAACTTTTCAATCAATCCTTGTCATCATGGTCAACCTAATCAATCAATCAATCAATCTTATCATTAACATTGGCAAACACTATTTTGGAAAACACTTTGTTGGTATGGATTTGTCTTATCCTTTCGATTGGTTTTGGGTCATGTTACTAGTCTCCTCAAGGATTTCCTATCAACGGATTTAGAGGGACACTGATGGATCATGGCCTCTTTTCTTTTTTTGTTATATGTGGTTTGTCTTGGCAAAAATACTGGGACAATTGGGTCCTTAGTATGAGCTGGGGCATTCCTTGTCTTTTTGACGGATTTTCTCTCCCAAATGGTCACCTTGCACACCTTGGTTTATGTCATACCATGGTGTTTGTGGTCCATTTGTGACATTTTTAATTCCCAATGATGATAACTATAAAAATGTAAGCATTAAATTTGGTTCCCTTATCATTCCCTATCTAACTTTCCATCCCCCTTGTCTTTTCCACTCTAACATTCATCTCTTCCATCTCCTTCGTGCTAACATTTCTTCCATCCACATCTTGACATACTCCTATGACACACAAAAAAATATTGCATCCATAATCATGTTATATTGCATCATAGAAAGCACCAGCATAATAGACATCATTTTCATATTAGGTCACATATATTTGCATAACAAAATACAAAAATACAAAATGCATCCATATAACATTCATATCTCATCATCATGTTAGAATCATTTGCATTATACATTTCATCATAGCATTGCATCCCATATCACATAGTATTACATTCCATATCATGTTGCATTACAATCCATTTGCATTACATTTCATATAACATCACATTTTACATTATGATTCTTCACACACATATTACACTGCATTTTACATTACATACTATACACACTATATCACATTATCACATATCACATTAAGCGTCACATTTTTCATTCACATTACACATTTTCCGTCAAAAACTTTGTATTATCATACAAACATTTCATTACGTTAACATTAAGATGACATCTACATACTATATCATGCCCATAACAAAGGGTCATTACCATTTCATTCATCAACCATGCATATCATAATTAAAAAATTCATAACCACAAATGTATAACATCATTATATTTCACTGTAACATAATCATATAGATCACCATGTTATCCACATTGCATATATCATCCATATAGATCATACAAAGCATAAACATAATCATAAAAGCATAGTAGACCATCACATCATCATATAAAATGCATTAACAACCACCATGATCATAACATGAGTATACATCACATAGCATGTCCTCATAAATGCATAAACACACCATAATTCATATCATCGACCACCACCAAAATCATATATATAGCTCAAAAAATAAAATTTCATAGAACAATGTCAAGATGTGTCCAATAAAAGTGGAGCTCATAGGATCAATAATAAGAATATCAGTGCCTAATACATAAATAACAAGATGATCTATCCAAAACTGCCCTGCTCTCCTGTCTCTGGAGCATCCATGTCCTCCCTCCGAGGTGAACCATTGGTCCTGTGTGTTGTGGAAGGAGGCCTGTCATATGGCGTGGCCCGTCTAGCATCCGAAGTCTCACCCTCAAACCTACTCTATGTCAATTTATTGTGATTCCTCCTGTGTCCTCTACCCCATGAACCACTATCTATCTTAGAAAATGTGGGCTCCCTCCTCTCTGGAGGTACCACTCTCTCATATAAGTCCCTGTAGTACTGGCTGCACCTACTCACCCTAGAATACTCTCGTGCAACCTCGACCACTAACCCACTGCATATCACCGTGAAATCAATCATCTCCTGGTTGGTTTACTATCTTCTAATGACTTCTAGATCCCTCTCTACCTAAAAAGCATCCCTCTCAACCTTAAGGTCATCTCTCTCAGTAGTGATTGTCCTGAACTTTGCCTATAGTGCCTATACACAGGCTTGTAGTGTGGATATCCTTCGCTTGACAGTCCCATCATTTGCTTGAACCTCCTCCCCCACCTCCTCATCTCCCATGGTGATCCTCTCATAGAGGATCTGCTCTACCTCATCCATATCAGCCTCCTCCTATCCTCCTTCCTACTCTCCCTGTCCCCCATCACCACCTACCTCAACCTCCATGGCCTCTAGTTGTGCTACCTCTACTACGAGCACCTCCACGTGCTTCTCTACTACCTAAGCTACCACCTTTGTTGTTTCCCTAACCTCTGGTTGATCCTCCTCCATCTCTACCTCCTCTCAGATGGGTGGTAGCTACCTACCCCCCCATCATCCTATGTCCCTCCTCCACGCTTGTCCATCCCATCCTCCTCGTCCTCCTCTTCCATCACCCCCTTCATCCCCCTATCCTCCTCCATCCCCCCATCCCCTCCACCCCTCCCACCTTTGCCTCCCTGTCGGCCTCTCACACCCCTAACTTTGTGCTCTAATGGTGCTAGTTGTTGTAGATCTATGACCTGAACATGTCTATGTGCTAACCACCAAGAATCATACTTTGGTGTGGTCCCTATGTTTTCCTCCCCACCTCACCACTCCCAATCTAATACCTGCATAGCATCTATCTCCTACTCTGTAGTGGTAGTCACAATCTGCAGTCCCCAAGGATGCACCTCTCGTGATGACCAACCATACTCTATTGTACCCACTAGAACCCCCTGTCGCTCACCAAACTATCACCTAAACCTCTCTGGTAAGTACATTTCAATGATGTGTTGTGACTGCACTATCCACCTAATCAGATACCTGGGTTGTCGGCACCAAGGCAAGTGGTCATCCTCATCTATCCATAACTGGAAGGTCTTGTAAGGTCTCCAAATGAAGCTCACCAATGTGTCTATACCATGCCTCCAATAACCCACATCCCCAACATGTGTCTGGGTCAACTCTCCCTGTTAAAGATAAGCATATGGCGCACTTCCCACCGCCTGCTGAACCACTGGTGACCGGAACACTGCTATATGCTCCCATGCCCAAACTGTCAGCAAGGTCACCCCACAGCTCAAACTCTACCCCTCTCTATAGGTGATATCATGCAACTAAAAATAAAGTACGGCCAATAGACATGGCCCCCAGGCATATATTGTCCCATACCGAATCATCGATTTGAGCATCTCCCCCCAACATACTAGAAAACCATGCCCCCTCCGGTTAGGAATTAGCACTCCTGCTATCAACACACAAAGAACACAATCATATCTATCATAGGTCTCAGCCAAGGTCTCCAATCGGATCTCATACCCCTAGATACTAAGCTCTACATTACACTAGTGTCATAGTACACATATAAAGCATGTAGCCCTTGAGTGGAGTAGTATCGTACCTGCTCACCGCAAATGGGTAGCCTCAATATCCTGTACACATCCTCTAGAGTGACTGTTGCCTCCACTATTGACAAATGGAAGCTGCTCATCTCTGAATGCCACCGCTCTACTAGTGTTGTTAGCATCTGTTTGTTTTCCCTAATCATGGGCATATAGGTCACATAGAATAAACCTAGGTCCAAAAGTCCTTGTCGCTCCTCCTCGCCCAACTGGTCTCATAGTCAAAACACATCTGGTCTAGACTCTCATGTGTAAATAGGAGGAATACGTACCCAAAATCATCAAGCAACCACTCACATCAATCTAAAACTATCATTTGACCTATCAAACCTAAATTGACCAATTCAAACTTTCCTAGTTTGGGGAAAACTTTTAACCAGGAAATTGTGTCGCAATTTTACCAAATGCGTCACACAAATTTATAACCAGCTCGCAACTACAATTGTGTCACTCTCCTACATCACTTCGTACAACACATGCATCTCACCTAGTCATTTGTGTCCTTCCTGACCACATATACGGCTCAAAAATCCAATTGTGTCACACAATTTTATGCATCGCACTACAAATGCCTCTACCCTACCCCTAATGCAGTTGTGTCACACCGAGATGATTGCGGTGAACTTCTAATCATATATGTCAAACACGATGACACTTGCATCACACGTCATGCAATGTAATTCTCTACTAAATTATTTCCTAGGCTAAATGCATGTAAAATGAAAAAATTAAAAGTCAGGCTCATTGTACGTACGGGGGTGGGCGCTCCCTTAGGTCGGCGGTAGGTGCGGATCCGATACGCACGATGGGCGACCTTTGGAACAAGTGATATTCTTTCTAATCACTCTGAGCTCTCAAAATTTCTAAATTTGGAGTGTGAAAATAACCTTTTTTTCAAATTCAATTTTCCATTTATAGGTTCAAAATTAGGGTTTTTGACCTACCTTGATTCCTGGTCACACCTTTTGAAGCCCTTGACCTTGAATTTGACCCCTTTCCTAATCTTGAAACTTAATTATGTCTTCATCATCGAATTCTTGGCCATCCATTTATCTTATTGCGACAATTTTTCAAAATTTTGACCATTTTTCAAAATTTGTCAAATTTTCCCAAGGGGGCATACTTGTACCCTGATTTCACTGGGGCATCCTAGGGCACCTTTTGATTGAATTTCTTTGACACAATGTGATGAACTGCATTATATCAAAGAGGGGTAAAATGTAGACACTGAAAAATTTCCTAAGTCTACAAACGTCATTTTTCTTGGTCATCGTCCTCCAATAATTGAATAATTTTAATTATTCAATTATGCTTAATCATGTTCCTCTATTATTTAAATAATTCTTTATTATTTAATTAATTCACTTTCTAATCTTTATTCTTCTTGGATCAATTAAATAAAATTAATTGTGTCACTAATTCCCCTTCTTCTTCAATAATTAAATAATTATTGTTTAATTATTTCTTTATCACCTTTCGTCTATAGTTAAATAATTATCATTAATTATTTATCTATTCATGGTCTTTCAAATCTTCTATAGTTAAATAATTATCAAAATCATTTAACTATTCCTTGTCATTTTCTCCTCATTAAACAATTAATTTAAGTATTATTTAATGTCCCTTTTTCCATTTTCCTCCCATTTAATTAAAATGGTTGAATAATCATTTTAATTAAATGCTTCTTTTTCATTTTTCTCCAATAAATAATTTGAATGAATTATTTATCCTCCACTTGTCCATCTCCTCTATTTTCTTCCATTTTCGAATAAATGATTTAAATAAATCATTTATGCCTCCCTTTTGGTCAAAGATGCCCTATCATTCATTTCTATCATAGCTCCTTCTATGAATGGCATATTCTTGGTGCATCAATTCTCAACTGTTGATCTTAGTATCTTTCTGGAGGCTTGATCTCAACCATCCATTTTGTAACCTCCCTCTCATGCATCCTCCACCATTGATCTTGGAATCTTTCTAGAAGATTAATCTAGACCATCCATTTGAATGGTTGTCTATAAAAACAACCTTCCTCTCCCATATTCAACTTAATAGCCATTATCTCCAAATTTCTTGCTTACTATTTGTAGGTATATGCACAAATTCAACAACAAATCTGAGGGAAATATTGGCATAAGAAGAATAAGGAGAGAAAAGAGAAGTGAAGCAACTACAATGGAGAGTGTTTACTTTGGAATGCTTTCATTTTGATTCCTTATTATTTGTTTTCTCTTGTTTGATGTGGTTTGTAGCTTAGAAGTGTTGGTTGTCACTTTATCTAGCATAGGAATGTTAGCAAGAGACACTGCAAATATTCTTTGGTGTTGTCATTGATGGCAACCCTAATCTGTGATAGGATCCACACGTCATCATTTACTTCCACCGGCAGATAGATTGAGGATAGTCAGGAAGAATACAGCATCCGACATTTTTGTGTTCTTCGATTCTCATGCAGATTTTATGTTGCTATTTTGAGTTGTGGATCTTATGGGAGGTTAATCAATGTATTTCTTATGTTTTTCAAAATTCCCAATGCCTCGTATCAAGTTGTATTCAATTTTGGAGGTCCGGTTGAATATCTTTATGTTCATCAGTATTTTGTGGCCAACCTGGATGATTTTAAGTGTTGCAGATATTTGAGGAGTGTCTACTCAAAATTTTTTGTGTTTGATCATCTTAATTTGGGTCTGAGCTAAGTTATGACCAACTGTTGTGGGTATGCATTGAATATTATTCATGATTTGAGCTGACAATTGTAAATATTCTTAAGTATTATTGAAGTCGATAGGTTGTGATTAAATTCTTAGTCGCAGATATATATAAATGTTCAATTATATCATTTTGTGTATGTAGAAGGTGTGTCGATGCGAGTTACAAATATCAAAAGGGCGATTAAGCTATTTATGCACAGTTTCACTTGTGCATTAAATATTTTGTGGTGCGAGTTAGAGCAGAGTAGAGAAGAAGTGTAGAATCAATCAAAAGGATAGAAGATCGACTACTGAGCCTAACCAGAAATATAATCAAGCATTTTTAGATGTTATTCTCTCAATTCATTCTCTTGGATCTAATCCAAATCTTCGTAAGGCAGTGTGCCTTTCTATTTTTAGGAGTGAGCTCTAGGTAGTGAGCCTGAATGCAAGTGCATTCTCTTATTGTAAACTTCTTTTTGAGTATACTCATATCATATTGTGGATTGGTTGTCCACCGTGGTTTTTCCCCTAACAGGGTTTCCACGTAAAAATCCTTGTGTTATGGTTGTTAGCTTTCTATTTCTGCATATTTCTTTTGGTTGAATTTTTTAAGTGGGTTAACGATCAAAATAATAAAGTTATTTTTTTCAAAACACTGATTCACCCCTCCCCTTTCAGTGTTGCTTGTTTCCAACAAGTAATTCTCTAACCCCAACTTAGAACAAAGTGAGAATTAGGGGACATCGCAGTCTTACAATTATTTGATGCCTTATCATCGAATATGGACCTTATATTTTTATTGTTTATATCTAATATAGTTGTTAGCATTTTAGTTAAGAAACAACGTAACTTTTTGTAAAGGCCTGAAGCTTGTAGCTTCCCAAATATATAAGGGAAACCAAGGCCTAATTGAAAAAAATATTAGATTAGGATTATCAATAGAGTAGCAACAATATTAGCATATATATTTACAACATAGAAGACTTTTTCTATAAAATGTACCATTTTTTGAAGTAAATACAATGGAGAAGAAGTTTTAACTGAGTGGCTAAAGTTTGGTGCAAATTGTTTGTTGATAGTATACGATTATTAGGATGTCTCCAGTTTGGTGCTTTCTTATTATTTCAATTGGTATGTCAAGCTCAATTTATTAAGGCACATTTCTTGTTCTTGTGTGGTTTAATTAATTAGTTTCTTCAAAAGAATTCAAATCCTCTTAATAAGTCACAGTAATCTGGGAGCATCATTTGGATCGAGAAGAAGAGCCCTATAATCGATAAAACCATCATACTGTCTCTAGTTTGATTCTATCTTGTTATTCAAATAAAAAGTATTTTTTTTTGTGTGATTCAGTTAACCGGTTGCTTCAAAAGGATTAAAAATTCCTATTAATTAATCACAGTAACTTGAAAATAATCATTTGGATCAATAAGAATATTCTGATAGTTACACTCTTGCACGTTTATACAAGGTGTAAACAGACACAAGTTCCAAACTGTTCAAATTGTATCAAGTAAATAAGTCACATATCATTCACCTCTTGACTCCATTAACCAAATAGGCACTTTTCATACACATTTCATTACAACATTCTATAAAATATTATTTATACATTCATACATTCAAATTTTAGCACTAGGAGTAAGAGTAGCTATTAAGTTTCCATCTATCTCACACCTCATGCCACTATGGATAGATCCCTAAATCCAATTAATTTGTACAACTCTTAAATCTGCATTAGTTATCAAGGTTCACCCGCCTAGGTTTAACAGAGCCTGAAGTGTAGGGAGTCATCAACCACATAGGTTAACTTCGTTTGTTAGCCAATAAATGTTGTAAGTTTCATCATAGAGTCTGGAATCCTCTTAGGGTTTACAACCTACATTTTTGAGACCTAACATAGTCCATGTCTTGGGAAACCTTGCAGATATCATGTTAAGGAACATTACTGTCCCTAAGTATACAGATCCTGGTAGTCTAGTAGTGGACGTAAAGATCAATGGAACACTAATTAAGAATACTTTGATAGATTTGGGGGTAGCAATCAATGTCATGACAAAAGAAACAATGTAGTTGCTTCAATTAGTTAACCTTAGGCCCACACAAACTATTTTACAGCTAGTTGATAGATCCACAGTGAAGCCTGAGGGAATTATTAAAGACCTATTCATTGCATTGGATTCTTGGGAATATCATGCAAACTTTATAGTGCTACAACCAAAATTTAATCTTGCAGGTTACCCACTCATCCTAGGCAAGCCTTGGTTAGCTACAGTTGATGCATTTATAGGTTGTAGGTTTGGAAAAATGATAATATCCAATGGGATGGTCACTAATAACTTGGTTCTTTATCCACTGGCCCAACCTTATGTTGACCTTAAGAAAATTATTTGGCCCAATTTGGATGAGGAAGATAGCTATTCTCTATAGACACTGATGACTATAGAGCATAGTCCCTTATTGGATGACCAAGATGAGGATGAGCTCATTGCTCACATAATCCAAAATGACTATGGTAGGAGCCCACAGCAGCAAGACTACCTCATATGCCTACAAGACCCCTTGTAAAGTATTATACTCACAAATGAATTGGAAATTATGCCAGGAAGGAAGTTAAATATAAATAATGCCTTGACAAAAGGACAACAAAACTCTCTACAAACAGTGTTGCAGGCACACTCAGTAGCATATGCATGGGATTACCAAGATATGAAAGGAATAGATCATGATTTATGTATGCATAGGATTTATATTAATAATGGCTATAGACCCATTTGGCAACCACAGAGACGTATGAACCCTACCTTGAGGGAGATAGTGAAATTTGAGCTACAAAAGCTCCTTGATGCAGGTTTTTGTTACCAATTTTTTACATACAACTCAAATTGGGAGAGATGAAGTAGTTTCATTATATTTAAGGTGAAGAATGCTCTAACATATTTACGCTATGCTTAACCATTACATATTTTAAGATGCTTAAAGGAGAAGGAATTCAATCTTGTTGTTCAATATTTTGCAACGTAAAGGAAAGAACATAAGATGTTTTCATTCAGTTTGCAATGTTTCATTCATTTTGCAAGAGAAATATACACAAGATTGCAAAAATGTTGCATTTATATTCATTGGAAAGAAAGGAGTAATCAAATGTCCCACACAAGTCATCGGAGTAGCTGAACTAAAGTAACATATAACATATCCTATACATTTGAAGATGAAAGTAATAAAGGAGCATATAATAAAAGACATATCCATCATTTCCTGTTGGTGTTTGGCGTTGGTCTTCATTGCTGCCTGCTCCACTTCACTCCTAATCTTCAAGTGGACCTGCATCATGATAAGAGAGGTTGTTAGAGCTCCAAATATGAATCTTCCTATGTGCCCTATCAATAGAAATATAACATATGCATATGGTGCTTTAAGTCAGATTAACAAATATTATATGTATGTAAGGAGCCTAAAAAGTAAAACATCATAGGAGCATTGAGCTTCACTATTTTTTATCTAACATGTTTTTTCACTATGTAGGTATAGGTGAAATCATGTTGTTGATTCATTTCTGAAGACATCATAGCATGTGGTGCAAAAATGGGCTCCCACAAGGGTTGAGCCCAGCATGCTACCCCTATCTTTCAAAAGGGGAATGAGATAGGGAAAGTACATTCAGAATGTTCAAATCAAAAACATTTTTAGTTGAAGAACAATTCACAAATGGTTGTAAGAATCATTAGCAGCATTGATCATTCATAACAACGAAGTCAAAAGTGCATGAGGTAGCCCTTTTGAATTGGAAACCACAGATGAACAATAGGCTTGATTCAAATTCTTAATTAATCTACAAAACAAAATAAAGATGGACCATTTTCCGATTAAATAAAAAATTTTGTAGGTAAATGCTTTGTACGGTCATTGTTTTACCTCTTTGAATGATGATGGTCATCATTTTTTATGTTTTATTGCTGCTATACATCAATATTTCCTTATGTTCATGTTGTTTAAAGTGCACACTTTGAGGGAATATCCACAAACAAAGTTCACATAAAGGGGACAGCACAAAGTGCATTGTTCATGGGATGCTAAATGAAAACTTCATCAAGCATTTATTGCAAAGAAATACCATGAAGTGATGAGACAACCATTAAAGTAATATAAAGAGCAAGGAGAGAAATGAATAAGGAAAAGGACAACTTTAACCTTCAACAAGACAAAGATTCCATGGTTTGAGGATCAAGTTAGGTAATGCAGTGAGGTGGTCTCATTCAAAAGTACTATCACCCATGAAGAAGAGTACTGGGACAATCTCTTGTTCAAAGGATAGGATAGGTCTCCAAATTGAAAGCTTTGACATTAAGGAAAACAAAAACATGTTCTTCTATTAGTTGAAATTCTGAATTGCATGGAGATGGTGAACTCAACATGAGGACAGTGCTTGATACAAGACCATTGAGGTCATGGAGGCCACTAAAGGGTAGCTAATTATGATTGAACAATCATCATGTTTGTTTGCGATCAACAGGGGAGAACATGTTGGGTCACCTTCAACACAAGTTCAAACCTTGGATAGAGACAGCATTTTAGGAAAGGCAATGCATGACTAATTATTGATCACTATGTATGGGGCTACACCAAGGTATAATCATTGGTGGAATGCAGTCAAACCATTTTTTTGTAGTCACATAGCTATATTTTGGTGCCTTGAAAGCCCATACTAGAGCCATGAATAGAGTGAAAATAAACAAGAATACAATAATGATTACCAGAGTTTGAAATCAAGGCTGAGCTTGGAGCTTCAAAGCCATTCATAGTGAAAACCCACACACAGTATTTCCATCCAAAGATACCACTGGTTTTTTGTTTCACAAAAAACCCTAGCTCGAAATAGAAGCAATGAGGAGATAAAAGATGAAAATATAAAGAGCAACATTTAGTTTCCATTTTTTTAGCCACTACAAACTCCATAGGGCCAAAGTCTAGAATGCTTCTGCATAGAAGAAAATATATGTGCATAATGAATGATTTAATTTTTCTTTCATGGGGAAATAAAGCAAAAAAAGTTTTATATCTTAATCTTTTAAAAAATGGAGAGATCTTTTCACTCACATTCGTGGCCATGGAGATATGGGAGGCCTCATAAAGAATAGAAATCATGAACTTAAAATGCATAGAATTCCTCCACTTTGCAGAATAATGAAACCCTCAGAGTTGTTTTCAAGATGCACAAAGAAAGAAATAATGCAAAGCTCGAGTAGCAAAAACTTACCCAAATTTTTTTGTACATACAACGCTTTCAAATACCTGCAGTAATGAGCTTCAAAAATTCTTTGATGGCAGTCTCAGGGAAATAGAAGGCATTAACAGAAAAAATGCATGAGTGAAGAAGAATATTCTAGTAAAAAGACCTTCAAATGCATTCAGATAGCTGGAAATGAATGAAAGATCATGAAATGTCTGTGCAAAAACCTTACCTGGATCGGCCTAAAAGGGAATTGACAGAAAAACTCTTGGAAGGTAGCAAGGAATCGAAGCTCGAACAGTTCCAAACCATAATCCCATGGTGGTGGCCAAGCAAAGCCATCTTCTCAAAAAATCAAAGAATACAAAATGATGTGAAAAAGATGGAGTTCGAGTGTTTTGTCTTAGGGTTTTCAAGTTGCCATAATTCAGCCTTGAGAATTTTTCACAATGTTTTAATTTTTTGAGCAAAATGTTAATACCATGGAGATTTTTAGGGCCCCTTTTCCATTTTGCATACCTAGAATTTGTGCCTTAGATTTATTTTATGACTTTAGAGGAAAATCACAAGGTTAAATACTTTAGGAGTCTTTTATGATTTTTATAGAAAATCAAATGCCTTGTATTATCGAAAAAATCAAGTCAAAAGCCTAGGTTGATCTCCTTATATTTTGTAAATCAAAACTGCAAGGCTGTAAAACATTATTAAAAGAAATATTCCTATAATTTCTTTAATAATTGTTATTTAAAATGTAGTAAAATGAAAGCAAGTGTTGTGGGACTTTCTTTTCCAAGTTTGAGTCTTTTGGGGAAAAATATAAAAAGATTAGTCAAACTGAAGTTTCTATTTCAATTTTCAATCAGTTTGAGCCTGATTTTTTAGTCTTTTGGGTTGACCCACTTGAGATAGGAACTTTCCATCTTTTCCATCCAATTTGGAAATAGTTTGGGCACTAATTTTGAGGATTTTCTTTGGAGCTCAAAAATGGCTTTGAGGTTGCTATTTTGAGGTGTAGTTCAGTTAGATTTTTCCATTCTCACTACTAGAGACACTTGGGAAATATAAGTTGGAGAAAAACTTAGTTTTTCTTAGTTCAAATTTTCTTCTTACTTTCTTGCTCACTTGCAAAAAGCTTTATAAGCTTGATATTTGTACTCAGATTTTCATTTTTTTCTGCATACTCCTTCAATTTTAATAAAACAACAGAGCATTTCCTATCTCACATTTTGTCTCATATTTGCAGTATTGATTTGATGTTTCATTGTGATCATCAGAATTATGTCCTTTGTTATGTCTCATTGTTGTGAATCTGTGTTCAAGAATTTCATATGATTTAGGTTGTGTGTTGTGTTTAATTCTCGAGCCTTCATGCAACTTACTATTGAGTTGTATGTTTAGATGACATTGTGAGGGTTAATGTTTTGAGAAACTATTTGTGAGTGAAATTAATGAAATAAGTTAAAGTTTTTGTGCATCGCCATTAGGTTCAAGATTTCATTTCAAGTTATCCTTCTAAACCCTTTTCTTAGAAAATTCTTTAGATTAGGTGATCTGCCAGGGGAACCAGCCCTGTCTGGAGATTCATTCTCACCATAGGTCACCCACAACCTGAGAGTGTTTCCATGTTTCAACATAATAGTTGAGTCAATCTTAGCGAGGGTGCAATCCTAATTGACAACAATTTTTGGTACGCCTAGTGGGACTCTGAAACTTGTTTCAAAGAAAAATTTCAAAGTTTTTAAGCTCTTGTTCTGGTATACACAATAGTGTTTCCATCCTTTAGAGGTTTTAAGTATACCTGGCAACTTCATTCTCTATTTTTGCATGTAGATCTAGTGTAACTAGTTATGAGAAGAGTGCAGACTACCACAAGCACCAGTGATGGCAAGGTAGTTTACATTTGCAATTGAAATTTTGAATTGCATAGAGATGGTGAATTCAACATGAGGAAAATGCTTGATACAAGACCATTGAGGTCATGGAGGACACTAAAGGGTATCTGATTGTGATTGAACAGTCATCATATTGGTTTGTGATCAACATGGGAGAACATGTTGGGTCACCTTCAACACAAGTTCAAACCTTGGATAGAGATAGCATTTTAGTAAAGGTAGTGCATGACTAATTGTTTATCATTGTTTATCATTAGTGGAATGCAGTCAAACCATTTTTTTATAGTGACATCCTTATGTTTTGGTACCATGAAAGCCCATACTAGAGCCATGAATATAGTGAAAAGAAACGAGAATACAATAATGATTACCAGAGTTTGAAATCAAGGCCACTAAAGGGTAGCTGATTGTGATTGAAAAATCATCATGTTGGTTTGTGATCAAGAGGAGAGAACATGTTGGGTCACCTTCAACACAAGTTCAAATCTTGGATAGAGACAACATTTTAGGAAAGGTAGTGCATGACTAATTGTTGATCACTGTGTATGGGGTTGCACCAAGGTATAATCATTGGTGGAATGTAGTCAAACCACTTTTTTTATAGTCACATCACTATGTTTTGGTGCCTTGAAAGCCCATACTAGAGCCATGAATATAGTGAAAAGAAACGAGAATACAATAATGATTACCAGAGTTTGAAATCAAGGCTGAGCTTGGAGCTTCAAAGCCATGTCTCATAGTGAAAACCCACATAGTATTTCCATCCAAAGCTACCACTAGTTTTTTGTTTCACAAAAAACCCTAGCTCGAAATAGAAGCAATGAAGAGATAAAAGATGAAAATACAGAGAGCAACATTTAGTTTCCATTGTTTTTAGCCGCTACAAACTCCATAGGGCCGAAGTCTAGAATGCTTCTGCATAGAAGAAAATTTATGTGCATAATGAATGATTTTTTTTTCTTTCATGGGGAAATAAAGCAGAAAAAGGTTTATATCTTAATCTTTTCAGAAAATGGAGAGATCCTTTCACTCACAATCACGGCCATGGAGATACGGGAGGCCTCATAAAGAATAAAAATCATGAACTTAAAATGCATAGAATTCCTCCACTTTTCAAAATAATGAAACCCTCAGAATTGTGTTCAAGATGCAAGAAGAAATAAATATTACAAAGCTCGAGTAGCAAAAACTTACCCAAATTTTGTTGTACAAAAAATGCTTTCAAATACCTGTAGTAATGAGCTTCAAAAGTTCTCTGATGGCAATCTCAAGGCAATAGAAGGCATCGACAGAAAAAATGCATGAGTGAAGAAGAATCTGCCAGTAAAAAGACCTTCAAATGCATTCAAATAGTTGGAAATGAATGAAAGATCATGAAATGTCTATGCAAAAACCTTGCCTGGATTGGCCTAAAAAGGGCATCAACAGAAAAACTATTGGAAGATAGCAAGGAATCAAAGCTCAAATAGTTCCAAGCCCTAATCCCATGGAAGCAGCCAAGCAGAACCATCTTCTCAAAAAATCAAAGAATACATAATGATGTGAAAAAGGCAGAGTTCGATAGTTTTGTCTTAGGGTTTTCAAGTTTCCCTATTCGGCCTTGAGAATTTTTCACAATGTTTTATTTTTTTGAGAAAAATGTTAATACCATGGAGATTGATAGGGCCCCTTTTTCATTTTGCATACCTAGAATTTGTGCCTTAGATTTATTTTATGACTTTACAGGAAAAACACAAGGTTAAATACTTTAGGATTCTTTTATGATTTTTATAGAAAATAAAATGCCTTGTATTATTGAAAAAATCAAGTCAAATTCCTAGGTTGATCTCCTTCTATTTTGTAAATCAAAACTGCAAGGGTGTAAAACATTAATAAAAGAAATATTCCTATAAATTGCTTTAATAATTGTTATTTAAAATGCAGTTAAATGAAAGAAAATGTTGTGGGGACTTTCTTTTCTGAGTTTGAGTATTTTGGGGCGAAATAGAAAAAGATCAGTCAAACTAAAGTTTCTATTTCAATTTTTAGTCAATTTGAGCCTGATTTTTTGAGTCTTTTGGGTCAACCCACTTGAGATAGAAACTTTCCATCTTTTCCATCTAGTCTAGAGGTAGTTTGGGCACTGATTTTGAGACTTTTCTTTGGAGCTTGAAAATGGCTTTGAGGTTGCTACTTTGAGGTGCAGTTCAATGATTTTTTTTCATTCTCACTACTAGAGACACCTGGGAGATATAAGTTGGAGAAAAACTTAGTTTTTTTGAGTTCAAATTTGCTTCTTACTTTCTTGCTCACTTGTAGAAAGCTTTGTAAGCTTGATATTTGTACTCATATTTTCATTTTTTTTGCATACTCCTTCAATTTTAATAAAACAACAGAGCATTTCCTATCTCATATTTTGTCTCATATTTGCAGTATTGATTTGATGTTTCATTGAGATCATAAGAATTAGGTCCTTTGTTATGTCTCATTATTATGAATCTCTATTCAAGAATTTCATATGATTCAGGTTGTGTGTTGTTTTCAATTCTTGAGCCTTCATGCAAATTACTGTTGAGTTGTATGTCTTAGATGAGATTGTGAGGGTTAATGTTTTGAGAAACTATTTGTGACTGAAATTAATGAATTAAGTTAAAGTTTTGGTGCATCGCCATTAGGTTCAAGATTTCATTTCAAGTTATCCTTTTAAACCCCTTTCCTCAAAAAATTCTTTAGATTAGGTGATCTTCCAGGGGAACAAACCCTATCTGGAGATTCATTCTCGCCATAGGTCACCCACAACCTGAGAGTGCTTCCATGTTTCAACATAATAGTTGAGTCAATCTTAGCTAGGGTGCAATACTGATTAATAACAGTTTTTGGCATGCCCAATGGGACTCTAAAACTTGTTTGAGAGAAAAATTTCAAATTTTTTAAGTTGTTGTTCTAGTATACGGAGCAGTGTTTCCAACCTTTAGATGTTTTAAGTATACCTAGTGATTCAATTCTCTGGTTTTGCATGTAGATCTATTATAACCAACTATGAGAAGAGTGCAGACTAGTACAAGCACCAGTGATGGCAAGGCAATTTGCATTTGTAGTTGGAATTTTAAATTGCATGGAGATGGTGACCTCAACATGAGGACAATTCTTGATACAAGACCATCGAGGTCATGGACGCCACTGAAGGGTAGCTAATTGTGATTGAACAGTCATCATGTTGGTTTGTGATCAACAGGGGAGAACATGTTGGGTCACCTTCAACACAAGTTCAAACCTTGAACAGAGACAACATTTTAGTAAAGGTAGTGCATGACTAATTGTTGATCACTGTGTATGGGGTTGCACCAAGTTATAACCATTAGTGGAATGCATTCAAACCATTTTTTATAGTGACATCCTTGTGTTTTGGTGCCTTCAAAGCCCGTACTAGAGCCATGAATATAGTGAAAAGAAGCGAGAATATAATAATGATTACCAATTTTTGAAATCAAGGCCGAGCTTGGAGCTTCAAAGCCACGTCTCATAGTGAAAACCCCCACACAGCATTTCCACCCAAAGCTACCACTGGTTTTGTGTTTCACAACAAACCCTAGCTCGAAATAGAAGCAATGAGGAGATAAAAGATGAAAATACAGACAACATTTTATTTCCATTGTTTTTAGCCGCTACAAACTCCATAGGGCCGAAGTCTAGAATGCTTCTTAATAGAGGAAAATATATGTGCATAATGAATGATTTCATTTTTCTTTCATGGGGAAATAAAGCTAAAAAAGTTTTATATCTTAATCTTTTCATAAAACAGAGAGAGCTTTTCACTCAAAGTCATAGCCATGGAGATACGGGAGGGCTCATAAAAAATAAAAATCATGAACTTAAAATGCAGAGAATTCCTCCACTTTGCAAATAATGAAACCCGTAGAGTTTTGTGTTCAAGATGCACAAAGAAAGAAACAATGCAAAGCTCAAGTAGCAAAAACTTACCCAAATTTTGTTGTATAGAAAACGCTTTCAAATACCCGTAGTAATGAGCTTCAAAAGTTCTTTGACAGTGATCTCAAGGAAATAGAAGGCATCGACAGAAAAAATGCATGAGCGAAGAAGAATCTGCTAGTAGAAAGACCTTCAAATGCATTTAGATAGATGGAAATGAATGAAATATCATGAAATGTATGTGCAGAAACCCTACCTGGATCAGCCTAAAAAGGGAATCGACAAAAAAAATCTTGGAAGGTAGCAAGGAATCTAAGCTCGAATAGTTCCAAACCCTAATCCCATGGTGATAGCCAAGTAGAGCCATCTTCTCAAAAAATAAAGAATACAGAATGATGCAAAAAAGGTGGAGTTCAAGATTTTTGTCTTAGGGTTTTCAAGTTGCCCTAATTCGACCTTGAGAAATTTTCACAATGTTTTAAATTTTTGAGCAAAATTTTAATACCATGGAGATTGTTAGGGCCCCTTTTTCATTTTGCATACCTAGGCTTTATTCCTTAGATTTATTTTATGACTTTAGAGGAAACACACAAGGTTAAATACTTTAGGAGTCTTTTATGATTTTTATAGAAAATCAAATGCCTTGTTGTATTATTGAAAAAAATCAAGTCAAAAGCCTAGGTTGATCTCCTATTTTGTAAATCAAAATTGCAAGGTTGTAAAACATTATTAAAAGCAATATCCTATAAATTGTTTTGATAATTATTATTTGAAAGGTAGTTAAATGAAAGCAAGTGTTGTGGGACTTTATTTTCTGAGTTTGAGTCTTTTGGGGCGCAATAGAAAAAGATCAATCAAATTAAAGTTTCTATTTCAGTTTTCAGTCAGTTTGAGCTTGATTCTTTGAGTTTTTTGGGTCGACCCACTTGAGATAGAAACTTTCCATCTTTTCCATCCAATTTGGAGGTAGTCTAGGCACTGAATTTGAGGCTTTTCTTTGGAACTCAAAAATGAATTTGAGGTTGCTATTTTGAGGTGCAGTTTAGTCATATTTTTCCATTCTCACTACTAGAGACATTTGGGAGATATAAGTTGGAGAAAAACTTAGTTTTTCTCAGTTCAGATTTGCTTCTTACTTTCTTGCTCACTTGCAGAAAGCTTTGTAAGCTTGATATTTGTACTAGTAGATTTTCATTTTTTTTGTATACTTCTTTAGTTTTAATAAAATAGTAGAGCATTTCCTATCTCATATTTGCAGTATTGATTCGATGTTTCATTGTGATCATAAGAATTAGGTCCTTTGTTATGTCTCATTATTGTTAATCTGTGTGCAAGAATTTCATATGATTCAGGTTGTGTGTTGTGTTCAATTCTTGAGCCTTCATGCAAATTATTGTTGAGTTGTATGTCTTAGATGAGATTGTGAGGGTTAATGTTTTGAGAAACTCTTTGTGAGTGAAATTAATGAAATAAGTTAAAGTTTTGATGCATCGCCATTAGGTTTAGGATTTCATTTCAAGTTCCTTCTAAACCCTTTTCTCATAAAGATATTTAGATTAGGTGATCTACCAGGTGAACCAGCCCTATCTAGAGATTCATTCTCGCCATAGGTCACCCACAACCTGAGAGTGTTTCCATGTTTCAATAGGATAGTTGAGTCAATCTTAGCTAGGGTGCAATCCTAATTGACAATAGTTTTATTTATCCAATATCAGACAATGAATGGGTCTCACCTTTGGTAATTGTTCCCAAGAAAGGTGGAAAATGGAGAGTTTATGTAGACTACATGGAATTGAATACAACCACTAGGAAAGACCACTTTACTCTACCCTTCATAGATCAAGTACTTGATTTTATAACTAGGAAGAAGTACTTTTATTTTCTTAATGGTTTCAATGGTTATAAATAGATTAAAATTGCTCTAGAGGATTAGGAAAAAACTACATTCACATGTCCTTGGGGGCCTTATGTTTACTCTATTCTTCCCTTTGGCTTATGCAACACTCTAGCTACCTTTCAAAGAGAAATACTCAACATTTTTTCTAATTATGCACATGACTGCATGGAGATATACATGGATGACTTTACCACTTATGGTGAAAGTTATGAGGAATCTCTCAATAATCTGGAAAAAGTGTTGAAACACTGCAAAGAACACAACTTGTCACTCAGCAATGAAAAGTGTTACATGATGATGACATAGGGAATTGTATTGGGGCACTTTATATCCAATGCAAGAATTCAAGTTGATCCACACAAAATAGAAATAATATCTACCTTACCTATTCCTCAAAAACAAAGAGATAACAAGAGCTTCCTTGGCCATGCAGGCTACTATAGGTGGTTTATCAAATATTTTAGTAAAATTGTTGTACCATTATTTATTTTGTTGAGTAAGGACATTGAATTTGAATGGACATTAGAGTATCAACACTCCTTTGAAGAACTGAAGATAGCTCTGACTCAAGCACCAGTGTTGAGAGGTCCTAATTGGACTCTGCCTTTCCACATACATACAGATGCTTCAAATTTTTCCATTGGAGAAATCTTGGGTCAAAAGGAAGGCAACAAAGAGTATGCAATATATTATATTAGCAAAAATATTTAAGGAGAAGATTTGAACTATACTTTAACAGAAAAGGAGATGCTTTTTGTAGTATATGCAATTAATAAATTTTGGCATTATATTACTGGCTACTCAATCTTTTTCCATACAAACCACACAAAAATCAATTATTTGATGAACAAGCCAATAGTTGGGGGTAGATTGGTAAGATGGATACTTCTCTTACAATAATTTGACATTACCATAGTTGAAAACCTTGGTAAAGCAAGTGTAGTGGTAGATTTCATGTCAATATTGCCAACACAATCAGCTGAAGGAGTGGTAGATGATTCATTCCAAGATGAACACTTATTTTCTCTATAAGTATAGGTACCCTGGTATACATATATTGCTAATTATTTGGTCACAAGGAAAATTCCACCACACTTTTCTCCAAGGGAGAAGAGACAGTTGGTTCACAAATGTTTCCCATACTCTTGGGTATTTGGTTATTCGTTTTATACTGGCCTTGATAACATCATCAGAAGGTGTATCAGGGAGGATGAGATATTTGACATCATCGATGCATGCCACAATGAGCCATGTGGAGGTCATTTTGTAACAAAAAGAACAACCTTTAAGATCCTCACAAATGGCTATTATTGGTCAACTTTGCATAAAGATTTAGTTAAATACACACAGAGCTGTGATAGGTGTCAAAGGATGGGAAGACTAACCAAGAGTGATGAAATTCCTTTACAACCTCAATTAACATTGGCACCTTTTGATAAATGGGGTTTAGACTTCATTGGACCGATCTCACCTACATCCAACAACAAGGAATACATCCTTGCTTGCACCGATTACTTGACTAAATGGGTGGAAGTAAAGGCCTTACAATTTTCTAGAGATGGCAATGTGGCTAAGTTTTTATATGAGGATATATTTACTAGGTATGGAGTACCTAGAGAGATAATCACTAATCAAGGCCCATAATTTACTTCTAATCTAATCACCAAACTGGTTGAAGAATACAAAATTAGACACAAGAAATCAACACCCTACCACCCACAACCTAATGGTTAGGTGGAAGTTAATAATAGGGAGATTGAAAGTATACTCACCAAGAAAATACAGCTGCATAGGAAAGATTGGGTTGCAGGGTTTCCTAAAGTAGTATGGGCTTATAGAACAACATGGAAAACCACCATTGGATTCACCTCTTATGAGCTATTTAATGGTAAGATAGCAATCCTTCCTATTGAATTTGAATATAAAATACTAAGGATGGTAGTATAACTAGAAATGGATTTAACATAAGCTCAGAAGGACAGGTTGCATACTTTAAATGGATTGTATGAGATAAGAATGGAAGCAACCCATCACAAAGAGGTAGTTCAAAAACAAAGAATTAAGTGGCATGATCAATACATCAAAAACAAGGAGTTCACTGTAGGGGACTAGGCACTACTATATGATTCATAATATAAGGACTTTAAAGGAAAATTTTAGTCTAGATGGTTGGGCCCCTATGAGATTAGTCAATTTTATCCTAATGGGGTAATCCAATTACACACCATTGATGCAGTCCAGTTTTCACTTATAGTCAATGGCCATAGATTGAAGTTATATAAGAAGCCATTGCAGAAGGATGATTTCATATTTTTATTGTTTCAACAATATGGTGCTCGCAGTGAACCAAACACAGAATCTGACACATAGTGTGATGATTCAGCAATACATGATATATTGAGTACTTCTAGTGACCCAGAGATTGAGCTACACAACTCAATCTCTGAGCTCAATCAAAATTATTTTTTCATTTTCTCTCACAAGAACACACTACACATTATAATAATGTTCGCAATATCTTTAGAGGGACCTATTTCTCAAATATTCACAAGGGTCCTGATGTCGTGGGGACCTGTAGCTTAATTTTGTCAATGTTCAGAACAAGCCTTGACACTACAGGTACCCATAGCATTGACTGGCAGCCGAAAAGAAAATTCAAATTAGTTTGCACCATATTCACTACAAGATCATGCACATTCATTTCCAAATATCCACACATATTATCCATTTTTCATAATAAGTACCCGTAGCATAATTCTTTTATTGTGCACTTGCATTTCAAATACTCGAGCTATCAAATCGCCAACTCATATTCGTAATATCCATCCTATCATTTGCACTCGCCACCCACTATTCATTACCTTTCAATTAATATCTATCACATCAAATCAATGAATAGATATATTCTTTTCAATTTCCACACGCAGCGAATGATTATTTTTTCAAGGTCGTACTTCAAGTACACTATCATGATTATTCTGAGTCTTCTTTAAAATTTCATTATATTTTTCATATTACTCCATGCATGCAAACTATTATATCACTAATTACCATCATTTCACATTAAACCACCTCCAAATCATAAACATGAAGTGAGGTCACTTCACCAATTAAGTTGGGGGGAGGGTACAACCTAGTTAGTCTTTTCATCCGTCTTTTCCACATCGGTCACCTAAATTAAAATAATGAATGGAAACAACATGAAAATCCTTCTAAGTTATATCTCATTTTTGCTACTATTTCCAAATTCCAAATTTTACACCCTGAGAACTTGAGCTTAAGTTTCAACTAGAGTCAAGATTTGAACTTAAAACCTATATATGAGCTCGAATCAAGTTAGTATTGAGAGGGGAAATTTGCAATATGGTGTGCTAGTAAAGATATATGAGAGAAGGGTAGAAAAGTGAAGGGTTTTGAAGGTGGTAGGAAGATTTAGTTAAAATTTTAAAGCAGGATTGAGTGCATTAAAGTGGAGAAGTGAGCTAGAATGGGAGGATATGTCATAAGAAGGGAGCTAGCAGCTCACAACAAATTCTAGAGGATGTGTCAATCCTACCTATTTTCACAAGGGTTGGTTGGATTGACTACTTAAAGTTGACAAAATTTAGTGACAACCTAAAAAGGAGGTTTGCATCTACCCTTTAGTATGATGAAGCCATGGTAAAAGGACTTTCGGTAGATGCATCTGAGATTGCCATTACACAGGTCACAGTGTTACCAAGAACAGGGGTGGAATTTCTAGCATGTGTTGATGCGGTTGCAACTAGGGAAGAGTTTTGCATACGAGGAGAGGAATTAGATTCCTCATCATAAGGTACAAAGAGACTTTCTCTCCCCTAGGTATGGGAAAATTGTTCCTCTTATATTATCAAATACATTACCTATGATGGTAGGAAAAACCTTTTGTACACAGACCATTTTTAATTACTCAATCATCTTAGGCATAATAGGTTAGCAAATGTACTATAATTTTTATACAATTTGTTGAAATGAGTGGCCTCAAAATACTAGAGAAAACAAAGTGATACATCTCTCTCATCACTGTTTAATTACCTTGCTGATAAAAAGGAGTTTAAGATTTCAATACCCACAAGTGAGGTGGGAATATTTTAGAGAATGCATAGACATTAATAGTTTGTTGGATGTACCCATAGTACCTGAGGATGCAAAACCCAAAAATGAGCCTGAAGAGGAAAACCCCCATGTCTCACCCGTGGCTTCGCCTACCCATAGACAAGGTGGCATGAGGAGCCTAAAGAATCAAAATATAGGCCACCTACAGTTGAGGAATTACCTTCTTCTTCAAAGTCACATAAATATAAGAGTCAAAGAGGTAGTGCATCTACCTCCTCTACACCCCCTAAACTAGAAGAAAGGGAGAATGCTCCAAAGAAAAGGAGGGATGCTCAAAAGAAAAGAGAGGATGATACAAAGCAAAAGTAGGAGGGAGTTCTAAAGCAGAAAAAGAGTGTTAAAAAGGGAAAGAAGAAAATTGAAAATGAAATACTCACACCCAGATGCTCTGGCAGATTGAGGAAACAATGGGCCATAAAGGAGAATATAGGGGAACTTGAAGAAAAAAAGATGAGTAAAGAACAACCTTAGGGAGAACAACATCAGTAAAAACAACACCAGGAAAATATTATGATTGTAGAAACTGACTCTGAAATAGAAGGGAATGTTCCTGGTAATGTGAATATACTAGCAAGGAAGAGAAGGTATGTGATGACAACTTATGATTCTAAATCAAAAGATATATTTCCTACCAATAAGTTACGGACTAAAACCTTATATAGTCCTCTTCATGGAGAATATGAAGAAGGCAATGAGCAGTTTGAAGATATAGAGGAGGTTTACATTGAAGAAAGAGATGTGAGGAAAGAACTCCAAGAGGCACTGGATAGGATTAAACACCTAGAGGAATTAGTGCAAAATTATGAGCAGAGGGATAAGGAAAGAGAAGAAAAAATGCAAGAGATGGAGGAGAAACTGCAGTTGTATGGTCATGGCAGTAAGCTAGATTTGTTGGAACAGTTGGTTGTTACCAAGATAGGGGACAAAGAACTAGCAATACCAAATGAGAATCCACTCCTCTCAAAACTATTGATTACCATACAACCTTCTCACTTGGCTACCAATTGTGGAAAGTGACTAATGAATTTGCATGGGAAAAGGAGAAGTGGAAGAAGGAAAAGGAAGAATATGTAAAGGAATTGGAGAAGTGGTGCAAGAGCACCAATCCTTTTAATGAATTTTCTCTAGTTGTTACATGAAGAGTTGAGTCTAGGTTGTTTTGGTCTAGGTATATTTGAATTTTTGAGTTCAAATAAGGTCCATTGAGACCATTTTGATGTAATTGGTAAACTTTGGGGTCTTTTGGGTCTATATTGTGAAAGTTGCAAATCATGTTGAAAAGTTGTCAAGGTGAGTGAAATGTCATTTTTCTTGTGTGAGGTCATGTTCTTAGGATGAATAAGGTATAAATAGACCATTTTTAATTTTTTAGGTGAATAGGACAGTCAATTTACAAATAATGCAAAAAGTGTTAAATGTTGTCATCAAAAAATTGTAAAAAGTGCAACTTTGTGAACCCCAATGGTCATGGGGAGTTTGAAAGTTGGTTGAAAGTTGTTGAGTCAGTTTTTTCATGATGGGAAAGGTTTAAATATGTGAAACCCATCGATGTACAAGTTGGTTAGAGGATTGTGAAGGAATATCAATAAGAATTTCCCTTGTTTTTATCAATTTTCTATGTTTCTTTTGTTATTTTCAGGTCTATACGAACGCGCACTACTACAACTTGTTTCAAAATTGTTAGAAACTTGTGGAAGACTATTGTATCTTTCATTTGAATCTATTTAGGAGGAATTTTTTTTATAAAACACATTTTATTTCCAAATCTCAGAGGACAGTTTGAATTTGCAGAATTAAGGGTTTTGAAGTTCACAATGGAAATTTGACTCATTCCTCCTATTGTAAACTCTATGGATCAGAGGAATGAATCTTGTAGGTTAGGTCTAGATGTTAGAGTGAATTTTTTGTGAAGGGAGAAAGGATTAGTAAAGTTTGAGTTGATGTCCCTGATGAATTTAAGTGAAAACAGCATAAAAATGGTGGTTTTTGACTAGGGTTTGATGAAGTAATTGGGGGTAGTGATTTTTCTTAAAATTTTAAGCATATGCAGGCATAATGCAAGGTGTTTGAACTAGTGACAAGGTCTGGTAAGGTCTGGATGGTAGTTTTCTAATAAACCCCTATGTAAAATGCAAGAAATGAGGGTTTCATGGTAGAGCACTTTGGGAAACGTGTCACTGCAAATAACTTGCGAAATCTAGAGTTTTGATGTCAAGTTAGTGTTTCCCCATTGGTTTCTTAGGTTGGTTGCAAGATTAAAGGGGTGTCTCTTTGTAAAAGAGGCCTAATTCAAGGCTTAGGTCAGCGTAGAAGACAAGATTTGAGGTTGATGTTTCAAAGGAGTTGCATAAGTTTTTGAGGTATGTTATAACATGCTTTAATGGGTGTCTAAATGTGTTGGGAGTTGGATGGTTGAGAGGGTTTTGGGTGAGTTTGGTTCAAGTTTTTAGGTTTGCAGACCTATTAGAGAAGAAGAGTGCTTGTGTGAAGAAGTTGTTGGCAAGAGACACTGCACAAGTCATCTGGTGTTGTCATTGATGGCAACCCTAGTCAGTGATTCAATCCACACATCATCATTTGTTCATACCGAATGTCAGATTGAAGATCAATGATTAACTATCAAGCAAGAACAAAGCATCTGACAGAATTGTGTTCATCGATTCACATGCAATTTTCTATTATCATTTTGTGTTGTGGATCTCAGGGAAGATTGTTTGGTATATGATCTCTATTATTCCTGAATCTTAGTACCTCGTATCGATCCGTGTGCAAGTTAGAAGATCTAGTTGATTAATTTTCTATTTAATAGTGCATGAAGGTCAACTAAGTGAATATAGTCGTTGCAGATATTCGAGGAACAATTATATAAGTATTTTTGTGTTTGAGCATGTTGATTTGGGTCCTCACTATGTTGTGGCCGACTTTGGTTGGTGCGCATTGAAATTTAATTATAGATTGAGCCGATAGTTGGTAAATATTTCATATTTTGCTAGAGCTGACATATACTGAGTAAATCCTTAGTAGCGGATATATATAAGTGATTGATTATATCATTTTGAGATATGTATGAAGTGTGTTGATGTATGTTACGAATTTCAAAAGGGTTATAGAGCGATTATGCACAGTTTCACTTGTGCATAAAAGGTTTTTGTGATGTGAGTTGAAGCAAACAGAGCAGAAGAGCATAATCAGACAGAAGGTCAAAGAATTCAATTGATGAGCTTAACCAAAACTATTCTTAAGAATTTGTAGATGCTATTTCATAGTTCACCACTCGAGTTGTCTTTTGACATTGATTGTAAGGCAGCAAGCCTTTCTATTTTTGAGCAGTGAGCTCTAGGCAGTGCGCCTGAATGCAAGTGCATTCCCATTTTTGTAAACATCTTTTTTAGTATACTCAGATCATATTGTGGATTGACCTCCACCGTGGTTTTTCCCCTACTAGGGTTTCCACGTAAAAATCCTTGTGTTATGGTGTTGTGGTTGTTTTCTTTATGTTCATGCATATTTCTTTTTGTTGAATGTTATTAGTACTTTAAAGATCAGATTAATAAAGTTAAAAATTGTAGAACATTGATTCACCCCCCCTCTCAGTGTTCCTCGATTCCAATAGAAGTGCCCTTGGTAGGGTTTGAAGTTTCAAATAATTGTTGAATAGTGTTGGATTTGTGTTGTTTGGTTTGGAAGCCTCTTTGATTGTCATCAAGAAGAGAGATATGGAATTGAGCAAATCAATAGTCTGATTGGGGGAGATAGCAGACAAGACTACATAAATTTTTAGATGTAGGTCTCCACCGAGAACTTATGCACTATTTTTACAAGAAATGTTTTTATGCTTTCATTCAATAGATTAGTTAGCAAGCATTCAATTGGCATGAGTCAAACTTTTGAGTGTCTTGAAATTTTTGCTGCTTCCACACTCGAAGAACAAGATCAGTTGTCTGAGTTTTATTTGCACATCTATGTAATACCTGATGAGACAGAATGGAGCCCTTTAATATTTATGGGAGATCTTCAAATCAAGTCACTTGCCTCTTACTATAGGAATGAGTAGTTTAGCGGTGAAATCATGGAAGAGTGCAAAGAAAAAGAAAAATCCATTGCACTTCCAATGAGAAGAGAGGCTAAGGATCCAGATGCAGTCATTCATGAATGGCTAAAACTTCTTAACATAAGGGAGTAGGAAAGAAAATCATGAAACTTAGGGAGGCAGATTATGAAAGAATGAAGATGTTAGCTGTAGGTATTAGAAAATAGTGTTACAAGCATGTACATAATAGATGGAATAGTTTAATACCTGAATTGCAAAATTAAGATAATTTTACTGCTATGCTTCAGAGGGCACACAAATATATGGCAATTGGTGTCAACAAAGGAGTTCATTGGGTGCCGCTCACCTTTCATCCACCCATCCTTCTCTATCTAGTTCCACATTGGACTAGGGAGAAGGGTGATTAATGTGAGAAAGTAGGAACTATCAAGATGAGGCAGCTTTCAAAATATCAAGGCTTCTATTTGAGACAGATTCAGGGGGTTAACACAGTTATGGACTTGAGACAAATTGCTTTGTAGTACAATCAAAATCCCTAGTGTTTTTCTTTGGGACAAGCAAAAGGCTATTTGGGGGGAGATGATAAGTCTAAATAATAGCTTATTTTCTATTGTTTTTATGCATATTTTAAGACACTTTTAGATACACTTTCCAGACAATATTCCTACATTATACTATCCTTTCATATCCATTATGCAAACTTGAACCTTAAATATGATGATGGAATTATGGTTATAATATATTAGTATTATATGGTTTATATGGAGATATGTATGGAATGTTGATGGAATGCTATGGTTTAATTATGATAGTTATCCTTGTGTACATGTTTTGTGGAATTAACTTGTTTGTAGCTAAAGAGGAATCATGGCACACAACAGTTGCGAGCTGAACTCGTAACAAAAGGAATGACTAGACACCGAAACAAGGGAGCTATAGGTTAAGTTGAACATTATGGTTGTTGTTTAAAGGAAATTGATGAAGGTTGAGCATGGTGTTATTATAACTAGTTAATAAACATTGAAGAAGAGGTCTCCTTTACTCATGGGATTCTAAGAAGTGGTTGTATGTTTACATGCAATTCTTTTTTGACCGAGTTCTATTCCTATTAGGATTCATTTTTCCTTTCAATTATAGGTTGAATAAATCAGTCTCAAATCTATGCTCTAAATATATGGGAGTAGAGTTAATGATTTTGGTTAAGTAGTTGTTTTGTATAAGATTCCATAAAACTTGTATAATAGTTGTTAGTTGAATCCATAGGATAGTTAGTTGGTTTCCAGTTTTATGTTATCAGTTACTTTCAGTTTTCAAGACATGAAATATTCAAAATGGTTGAATACAATCTATGAAAGATCTTGTGTAATCTTCATGAATATGCAAAGAATGGAGTTTAATTCATGGAATGTGTAGAATCTATTAGCTAGATTTGGGTTTAGTTAAAGTGAGAAAAACCACTTGATCAGGCCACTCAAGGTACTATTCCTCACTTCATTTTCTAGTTATTTATTTTGGTTTAATAATCGTTAATAGTTTATCATTGTTTCATGAATCATGTGCAAGTTACTTATAATTCCATATCTTGTTTATCATTAATGAATGCTTATGAATATGAATTTAATGGTTAACCAGTAGTACTCCAAAGGATAGTTTAGTTGAGTCATTAGTTTTCATCAGTTTTGAGTTATTACAGCATCATTTCATTAGTAACAGTCTAAGTTCTAGGTACTCGTAGCCACTAGTTCTAGTTATGTCATTTATTGTTTTATAATTTTGTGAGTTTTTTAGTAAGTAGAATAACTTGAGTAGGGTATATTAAGTAGTTTTGAGTCCTTTAAGGAATATATAATGTTGCACCATCATAAGATTACAAGCCTTGGGTTGACAATTTAATGTAGTCTTGAGTGATGTTGAGTAGAGTATTCAGTTAGTTAAACCTCTGAATTGTGTAGGATCTACAAGTTTACAATAAATTAGCTTAGACTCTACATGTATTATGGTGTATCTCTCTTATGAAGATTAATAATATACTTTTCCTCTTTTCTTGTGTGGATTTTTCCCGAAAGGGTTTCTCCATGTAAATCTAGTATCATATTTGTTTGTTGATTTTTTTATTGTGATGAATGTGCAATCACATGCATATAATCTGATTTCGTAAACTTATTTTTAGATTTGAATTTGAACATACATAATTTATTATTTCAACTTATTTTCACCTTCTTTTCAATATTTGGTATCAGAGGTAACAGTTCTATTTAGAAGGGGATGCCTTTCTCTTATGTGTTGAAGGTTTTTTTGGATGTAGTGGGAGCTTTTGTTTTTGTGGTATATTGCAGATTTGTGAAAATGATTTTATACCATCACTTCTACCTCTAGCCAAGATATTAATAATTTCAATGGAATGAGATACGATATGTGGAAATTAAAGATAGAAGATCTCCTTGAAGAGAGAGATCAATGGTTGTAAGTTTCACATGAAAGTAAACTAACTGCAATGTCTGATAAAGATTAGGAAAGGTTACACAAGAAATCATGAGGAACCATTCAGTTGTGTTTTACAAATTCTATCCTTTTGAATGTATCCACAGAAGATACCACATATAAGTTATGAAAAAGGATAGGTGATATATCAAACTAAAATTTTATCTAACAAGTTATATCTCAAAAGATTATTATATTATTTTAAAATGAAAGATGGTGACTCTATTACAGATCATTTAAATTATTTTAATCTGATTATAAGTTAGTGTGCATCAGTAGAGGGTAAATTAGAATATCAAGATAAATTTATCTCTTTCTTTGTTCTTTGCTCAAATCTTGGGAAAATATAATTATTGCCATAAGTAGTGGTAATGCAGAGCCAAAGATGGACTACATAAATTTCACACTTCTATCAGAGGAGATGAGGAGAAATTCTATAATTGTTGGCTCCCAAGATGCCTTGCATGTGCAAGGTAGGTCCAAAGAGAAAGGTCCTAAAGGGGATAAAAAGAGGGATAAGTCTAAAGGACATTCTAAAACCCTCAAAAAAGTAGAGTAAACTATTGGAATTTTGAAAAAATAGGGCTTATGAAGAATGAGTGTAGGAATAAGAAAAATAATGTTAATACCTCCACAAAAAATTCCTTTGATGATGATTCTAATGCTTTGATTAGTTTAGCTAAATCCATTAGTAATTATGGTTGGCTTATTGATTTAGGTTGCTCCTACCACATGACTCCTCACAAGGAGTGGTTTACTACTTAAAAAGCATATGATGGGGGAGATGTTTTCCTTGGTGATAATATCACACAGAAGATTGTTGGTAAGGGAAAAGTAATATTTTTGTTTCAGTGATAGAAAGATTAAAAATCTTGATAATGTTTTGCATATTTCAGGACTTGTGATAAATTTACTTTTAGTGTCCAAGTTGAATGATTCTAGAATGCACGTGACATTCGATAATTTTGGTTGTAGGTCTATAAGATGGAGTTTGATGATAGAAAAAAGACCTTGGATAGGGACTTTATTTAGGCTAAGCGCCTCTAATTTTTGTAACTCTACCAATGTAACTATCACTGAAAATGCATGTATGTTGTGGCACCATATATTGGGTCACATTGGTGAAAAAATACCTAAGATTATTCTATAAAAAAATATTTTTGATGGTATTTCTAATTATTTTATTGGTAAAAATGATTTTTGTGAACATTGTGTGTTTGGTAAACAAAATAGATCATCATTTTATTATGGAACTAATAAGGCAAAGAGATTATTAGAGATCATTCATTTGGATGTATGTGGACTAGTGGATGTTGACTCTTTGGGTAAATCTCCAAGTATTATGTATCTTTCATTGATGATGTCTCAAGATACACCTAGATTTATTTTATGAATTCCAAATCTGAAATTTTCACTAAGTTTAAGGAATTTAAGGCCTTAATTGAAAAGCAATCAAATTATAAGATAAAAGTGTTGAGATATGATAATGGGGGTCAATATTGTTCCAAGAAAATTGATAATTTTTTTAAGCATGTAGGTATTTTTTCATAAAATACTACTCCTTATACTCCCCAAAAAATTAGGATAGCAAAAAGAATGAACCAAACCTTGACGGAAAGATCTAGGATCATGTTGAATGGTGCTAATCTTGATAGATGATTTTGGTTAGAGTTGGTTGGTATTGCTTGTTATTTGATTAATAGATCTCCTTGTTCATCTCTTGTTGATAAAACTTCTTATGAAGCGTAGATAGGTAGAAACCCTTTTGTTTCACACTTAAGGGTCTTTTTTTTGTGAGGCTTTCGTTCATTTTCCTCAAGAGAAGTGATCCAAATTGGATCCAAAAGCATATGAATGCATCGTTATTGATTAAAATGAGAATATAATTTAGGATATAAGCTTTGGAATCCTCTAACCCATAAAATAATATTTTTTATATATGTGATTTTCAAGGAATTTAGAGATTACTCAAGATAAGAGCAAACAATAGAGAAAGATAAAAAAAGCACAATTCAAGACAAAGATTGAGAAGTAGCAAGATGGACATGTGGAATAATAATCGGATGGATTTGAGGATGGAGAAGAAGAGGGTTCAAATAATTCAGAGGATGTACAAGATGAGCACACAAAAGAAGAAGACGAATACAAACAAGTAGATCCCATTACTCCTTCCTTGAGGAGGTCCATAAGGTAACATAATCATGTAATAGGTATAGCCTCCCAATTTTTGCTGTGTATTTTCTTTTTTGAGTACTAATGATGAACCTATATCTTTTAGGGAGGCTCTCTCTTCAGAGGAAAGTGAGTCTTGGTTGCATGACATGCACAAGGAGATGATGGATTTGGATAGTTGTGACCCTTGGGATCTTGTTATTTTCCCAAAGGAAGGAAGCCCATTGGTTGCAAGTGGGTATTTAAAAATAAATTTGGTACAAATGGTCAGTTAAAGCGATACAAGGTCATATTGGTGGCTAAGGGCTACTCCTAGAGAAAGAGAGTTTATTTTGGTGAAATTTTCTTTCCTTTTACTAAATTAACTTCTATTAGATTCCTACTATCTATTGTTATTTCTTGTGATTTTGAGATAGAGAAAATGGATGTTAAAACTACTTTCTTACATGGGGATCTTGAGGAGGAAATTTATATGCAATAGCCTAATAGATTTATTGTGAAAGGAAAAATAATTGGTTTGCAAGTTGAAGAGATATTTGAATGGTTTGAAATAGTCGCCCAGGATGTGGTGCCAAAATTTTAAAGGTTTTGCATTGAATTCGGGTTTTCTTAGGGGTGAGGAAGATCATGTGTTTATATTAAGTTTAATGATGATCAAATATATTGTGATATTGCTATCAGGATTCAATCGATCAAATATATTGTTCATGAGTAACAACAAGGTGATGATCAGGGAGCTTAAGACATAAATTTTTGGCACATAAAATATGAAGGACTTGGGGGCTATAAAATATATTCTTGGGATGGAAGTTAATAGAGATCAAGGTCACATAAATCTTTGGTTAAGTCAAAGTATGTTGATACAATTTTGCAAAGGTTTAATATGCATGACTGTAAGCTAGTTAATATTTCATTTTATATTGGTATTAAATTGAGATTAGATATGTTTCCTAATTCTGATGATTATTTTAAGAATATGTCTAAGGTTCCTTATGCTAGTTTCATTAGTAGTTTAATGTATTTTGGCTTGCACTAGATCAAATATAGCCCAAGCAAAGGGAGTTCTAAGCAAGTTTGCATCTAGCCTTGGTAGATAACGTTGGAATTTTGTTAAGAGGGTGCTTAGATATTTGTGTGGTACTTCTAATTACTATTTATTTTATCATGGTACTGATGATGTGGTCAATTCATTGGACATACATGGTTTTTTATGTAGATTGGGTGGGTGATTAGATAGTTGAAGGTCCACTAACAACTATGTATTTAATTTGTTTGGAGGTGCAGTAAGTTGGATGAGTAAGAGGAAGCCTACAATTATGTTTTCTACCGTTGAAGTAGAGTATATGGATGCTACACATTCCTATAATGAGTTGGTATGGTTATAGAGACTTAGTAATGGTATTGGTTTTGATTGCAATATAGTGAGGATTGGATGTGACAGTCAAAGTGTTATTTGTTTGGCCAAAAATCCTATGTATCATGCTCATACTAAGAATGTTGATGTATAATATAAATTTTTGTGAGAAATGGTTGAGAATGGTAAGGTATAGATTAATAAGGTTGACACTTTGGAAACTTTTACATATTCTCTTACAAAGCCAATGACCACAGATAAGTCTTCTTGGTTTAGGTAGGCCATGGGCCTTGATCACTGTACTTGATTTATTATTTGTATCTCTTGGATGCAATTCCAATGTATAATTTCAAGTGGGAGAATGTTAGGTTAGTTGAAATTAACCTTGTAAACCTATGCCATTTATATGTCTCTGTGTTTCTTGGAAATTGTCCTAGGGGACATGAGATAAATTAATTAAATATTGGCAATATTGAAATTATATTTTCAAGAGGGAATTTAATGTTGGTAGAGATTACACATCACTATAGGAAAAAATATCCCTCCTCTTCGTCCACATTGGGAACGTGAAAGGACTTGAGTGGGACACCCAAGTTTGAAGGGAAACAGGTGTCTATTGGTATTCCATCTCAAAGTTGAAAATTCATTGAGCATCTTGAAAGGTAGAAGATAAAGAGGCTATGGATTAGGAACCCATGTTGGAGACTTGTGCATTTTTTTTAATAGTTTATCATGACTCTTGGTTTACCAAGAAAGGGTCATCAAATTTTGTAAGTGGTTTTGTTACCTCTTGTTCTAGTTTACCATCATGGTTTTACCTCTCACAAGTTCCATACATTGGAGCCATGAGATGATAGTTTCATATTGTGTTATTTGTAGGTGTATGGAAGCATCCAGGTTTTCAAATATCAAAAACGAAGTGTATTATGGTGTATCTCTATTATGAATATTAATAATATATTTTCCCTTTTTTCTCATGTGGATTTTTTTCTCAAAAGGGTTTCTCAATGTAAATCCGGTGTCATATTTGTTTACTAATTTTTCTATTGTGATGAATGTGCAATTACATACATCTAATATAATTTGGTAATATTATTTTCATATTTGAATTCACATACATAAGTTAATAGTGTAGATTAGTGTCACCCTTTTTTAACACAACCACCATCATATCAACACCATTATGCTCCATAAATAAACAGGTATCAATCCATCCATGATATATAACAATACATCTCAACCTCTTAATCTAAATCCTACACATTCATTTTCCCATGAATGGAAGGAAATGAAATACACCTTCAAGGGGATACAAAGAAGGACCTTATTGTTGAACATAGGTTGTCATTGATGAAGAATAATGTTGTCAAAGGGTGTCAAGGTTGTCGAAAATGTCATTGTTGTCAAGGTTATCAAAGATTAAAAAAGATTGTAGGAGTATTAGAATTATCATTATATTCCCTTATCACATATGCATGTTATTTTTTCAAAGGTGTTAATCATGAACAAGTTGTCTCATCAATGAGATCCTATATCAAGTAACATACATTAAGTTTTATTGATGTGACTGCCTTAATGGGAGTTGGTGTGTATTGTATGATTATTATACCATGCAGAGCATGTAGTCAGTATGACTGTGGTGGTTCGAAAGTATGCACAAGGATATCTTTTGGGTAGAGATATTTCTCTAGTAATACAAATATGGTTGGAATTTCTTTTAGAAATGCTTGCTTTGCAGTTTGAAAGGAGAGTATGTCTACACTTGATCTATCAATATCCTAAGTTTTCAGAGGATGTGTTCAATGTACAAAAAGTTTGAAGTGACAAAAGGCTCTTTGTTATTGTTTATCAACCTGTTCAAGTTCAAGGCATGTGTGGTAACGACTAGTAGTGTTTGAAATTTAAATATTGTGTGTGGGGTTAAGATAGGACCTGGTTAAGGTCCCTATTGTAGCACACGACATCATTTTCTTTTGATGTCAATAAAATTGAAATTGGACTGACCTCTTACACCTTTCATGTAAATTTAATTTAGGTCCACCTTATGTTGTCCTAGCTATTTGCAGATCCCTAGCCAACATAGAAGAGTTTTAATGTAATGTCATGTATATATTTTAAATGTTTAGATGCATGTGATGTGACTTGAGTATTAAATGTGAAGCATAATTACATCGGTTGTCTGAAGGGTGTAAAGTGAAGAGGAGGATTGAAGAAAAGATAAATTACATGTATCATAATATCATTTCCTATAAGGAAGAGTGTCAGTAGTGATTCTGGCATATGTATCTGTTGTATTGAAAATCTACAAGCTTTATCATTGTATTCAGGTAGGACTAGTGTTCTACCTATTGTATTGCTTCATCTAGAGATTGTTGTCTCCAGTAGGTTGGTGTCTACAAGCACATCATGGGATTGTTGTCTTCAATAGGTTGGTGCCTACTCCAATGTGTTAAATTCACTTGTACATTTCTACATTGTGAGGTTGTATTTGGGCAATAGATCCAAGCAGCTATTATCACCGTGGTTTTTCCCATCTTGGGTTTTCCATGTATATTTGGTGTTCTTTTGTGTGTTTTATGTTGTTATGTTTTGTTTGTTTATGTGGTGTTTGTTGTCAAGAATCATATATGTTGATAACTGTGGAAAAAGTTAAGAATTATGGAATTGTTTAGATCTACCAATTCACCCCCCTCTCAGTAGATTGTGTGCCCTTCAATTGGTATCAGAGCTAAGTTCCTTTTTAGAAGCCTAATAGCTTAAGGTAGGTATGGGATGGCACAAGAATTTTTTTTCATAAATAAAGAACCAATCTTTGATGGATCAAATTTTGCATTTTGGAAAGTTAGGATGGATTCCTATTTGATGGCTTTAGGAATGGAAATCTAGGTGTCAGTAGTAGAGGGATATGATATTATGAAAAACCCTCCTAGGGATCAAGTCAGAAAGAGGGCTTGTGAACTCAATGCTAAGGCAAGGAATGTTATTTTGTGTGGATTGACTAATTCTAAATTTTTTAAGTGATATAGTGTAAAAAAAATGATATAGGGATAAATTGGAGACTATTTGTGAAGGTGATGACAAATTCAAAGAGGTAAAGCTACAAACTTACGTACAAAGCTTAGTTTGAAGGTTTGAAGATGAGAGAAGATGAGAATATTGCTACATTTATGCTCTAAGTTGATGAAGTTTTCAACTGTATCTGAGGTGTTGGTAAGAACTTAGAAGAGAAGGTTGTTGTGAAAAAGGTACTCAGATCTATCCCTAGAAGGTTTGATTCTAAAGTCTCTATTATTAAAGAAGCTAAGGATCTAAATTCTTTAAAGATGACTGATTTGCATGGAATTCTAACTACATTTGAGATGAGATTTGAAAGTGAATATTCTATAAGGAAAGAGGTTGCATTTAGAGTGTTTACGAAGTAGGTTGATCAAGAATGTGATATTGGATCAAATATGGAAGAAGAAAATTTTGTTAGGAAGCTACAAAGAGGTTCCAATAAGTATAAGGGAAAGATACCTTTTAAGTGTTTCAATTGTGGTGAAGTAGGACACTTTATGGCTAAGTGTCTCCATAAGAATACTAAAAATGTTGAGCAAAATAATTGAAAGAAATCATTTCGGAGAAATTTTAAAGGTCAGAGAAAACATGAGAGTTTCTACACTAATGAGAAAGAATATTACTCCATTGAAGAAGAAGATGAAGACATCTTCAAAGATAAAAAAGAAAAAAAGAAAAGGTCGTGTTCATGGGTTTTGAGACTACTAAAGGAGATGTAGAAATGGACTCTGGAAATAATAAAGAAGAGGTAGATCTTGTAGAAGAATTGATGTAAGCTAAAAAAGAAATCAAAAGGCTAAAAAAATAATTGTAGAAGAGGTGAGAGATAAAGAAAAAGTATCTCAGGATTTGAAGAAAGCAAAAAAGATGATTGTTGATCTGAAGACCTAGACTGAAGAAGAAAAAAGTGTTGAAGAATTTCTCACAAAAAAGTTGCTATCAAGAGATAAAGACTATGAGAAGCTGGAAGAAGAAATTATGACAGTGAGAAAAGAGCTTGAGAAAGTGAACCAACAATTGTATATGAATTTTGGAAAGAGTATTGAAACCCTAGATCATATTTTGGGAAGTTAGAGAGTTCTGCATATCAAAATCAAAATAGTTTTTGATGATTAGAAGAATAAGGTGACATAACAATCTATGAAGACTACTAAATCAAGTCTAGAAGTGACAAGCTCCAGAAGTTCAAATTTTGAAACAACCACAGCTAGTTATGAAAGCATGACACATATTGATGGATTTATTGAAGTACAAAACAAAAGAAAAAGATTTGGAAGAAAGGGATACAATACCAGGTTCAATTATCCTTTCTCTAGTTTTTGTTTCAATTATAATAATTTGGTCATAAGGTTGTGGACTATAGAAAAGCTTTGGTAAGAAGAAATAACTTTTTTAGCAACAATGCATTTGTACCTCTATATAATTTTAATATTATTTGTTACAAGTACAACTTTGGACACATTAGAAGGAATTGTAGAAGCAATTTTGTGAGTCCTCCACTACCAAAATTGGAAGAAAAGGATCAAAAAGTAGAAGTCGTGAGTCAGATAAAGTTTGAAAGAAGGTTCCTGAAGAAAAGAAGTTAGAAAATTCAGTGATTGTTCAAACTGCACTACATGCTCAAAAGGAGAACCTGCGGATCATAGACAATGATTGTTCAAGCTACGTGACTGGAGATAAAAGCAAATTCATGAATTTCAAGAAATTTGAAGGTGGTTCTGTGACCATTGGAAATAATTCAATTGCCAAAATATTCAGTAAGGGTACTTTAAGTCTTGATGGTGGTAGAACAAAGACACATGATGTTTTGTATGTTGAATGTTTAAATCATGATTTGTTAAGTGTCAATCAGATGTGTGAGAAAGAATATAAGCTATCTTTTAGTGTTGAAAGTTGTGAAATTAAGGAATCAAGTATCGGTGAAATGATTGCAAAAGGAAGCAAGACAAGCAATGATATTTATCATCTTAGTAAGTTGAATGGTCAAAATTATTTCACTGTCCAGAGAGAATAAAGTTGGCTTTGGCATAAAATGTTAGGACATATGAACTTTGATTATATTGTAAAGATTAGCTCAAGAGGACTGGTTTGGGACATGCCAAAGATTAAGAAGCCTCAATCAACCAACTACAAGCCATATCATGAAGGTAAGTAGACAAGAATAAAATTTATTTCTAAGGAGTATTCCACATCTAAACCATTAGATCTGGTTTACAAAGATCTATGTGGACCTATGAGGACTATAATTCTATAAGGTGGCGGGTATTTCATTATGTTCATTGATGACTACACTAGGATGACTTGGATTACATTTTTGAAAGAGAATTCAAAATCATTTGAGAACTTTAAGGCTTTCAAGGCATTAGTAGAGAATGAAACCATAAGGACAATCAAGGTTTTGAGATCAGACAGAGGTGGAGAATTCACTATTGAGAAGTGTGACATATTTTATGAAAATCATGGGATCCGAAGGTAGTTTTCAACCCCTAGAACTCTGTATCAAAATGGACTTGCAAAACGAAAGAATCAAACTATACTGGAGATGGAAAGAACTATGTTATGTCAAGAAAATCTACCAGAAATGTACTAGAGAGAAGCTACACTGACTGTTGTATCAATTTTGAACAGAGTTCAAATCAGATGTAAGACTAATAAGACACCATATGAGCTATGGAGAGGAAGACCAACATTAGTTAGACACCTCAGAATATTTGGAAGCAAGTGCTACATCAACAAAGATGAAAATTTTTGGGTAAGTTTGATTCCATATCTAATGAAGGCATTTTTCTTGGTTATTTTTTAAGAAGTAAAGCTTATAGATGTTATAACAGAATATTGAAGAGTATAGTAGAATGTGCAAATGCAATATTTGATGAAACTATTCAGTCTACTGGTATTTCAAAAGTAGAAGATGATGAAGAATCAATTCACATCAGTATTGAAGATTTAAAATAAGTTCTTACAAAAACTCTAGCAAAGTATGTTCAAAAAATCACTTTGTAGACCATATTATAGGAGACAAAGATAGTGGGGTTCAAACCCGAAAGGTACTTGAGAGAGCAAGTGAGTAGGTACACTTTGCATTACTTTCAAAGATAGATCCTGAATCGTACAAAGAAGAAAGAAAAGAGAAAGGTTGGATAGAATTTATGGAGGAAGAATTGAATCAAATCATGAAGAATGAAAGTTGGGAACTTGTCCCAAGACCTAAATGCAAGAATGAAATTGGAACCAAGTGTATTTTTAGAAACAATTTGAGTGAAGAAGGTGAAGTGATTTGAAACAAGACAAGACTTGTGTGTAAAGAGTATGCTCAAGTTGAAGACATAAATTTTAAAGAGACATTTGCTATGATGGAAAGACTAGAGGAAATCAGGATGTTTTTAGCTCTTTCAGCATTTAGGAACTTCAATGTATATCAAATGGATGTGAAGTTAGGATTCTTGAATGGATAGCTAGAAGAAGAGGTCTACATTGAACAACTAGAAGGATATCAATGTTCTAACAATATGGGTTATGTTTTTAGATTGAAGAAGGCTTTGTATGGACTCAAAAAATATCCCAAAGCTTGGTATTCAAGGTTGGATGGATACTTGTAGGAACAAGGATTCCAAAGAGGACATGCATATAGTAATTTGTACATAAAAATAGAACGATATCAACTATTGATAGTTATGATCTATGTAAATGATATCATTTTTGGTGGTAGTAGTGATGACATGTGCAAGGAATTTTAGAAGGAAATATAGAATGAATTTGAACTATCTATGCTAAGAGAATTATACTTCTTTCTTGGGTTGTAGATTCTACAATCAAATAAAGGAATTTTTATTTCACAGCACAAGTACATTAAGGAGATGCTAAGTAAGTGTAGGATGGAAGATTACAAATCGATTGGAACACCTATGATTATATGATTCAAGTTAAGTAAAGATGATGAATATACTCTAGAAGATTAGACCTTGTACAAATCCATGATTTGAAGTTTGTTATATGTGATAACATCCAGACCAAATATAATACAAGCAGTTGGAATGGTTACCATATTTCTAGTACCTAAAGAAACTCATGTTGAAGTAGTGAAGAGTGAAAACTTCACTTTAATTGCTTACATAGATGTGGCTTGGGTAGAGGATGCATTGATGATTGGAAGAGCACACGTGGAGTAGCATTCTTTCATGGTGACAATTTGGTGTCCCAGTTGAGCAAGAAATAGGATTCAGTTTCTTTATCTACAGTAGAAGTAGTTCATATATTGTTGCAGCATCACGTTGGACTCAGGTTCTTTGGATGAAGTAGAATTTGAAGGAGATGAAGATTGAGTTTGATGAACCTATCTCTATTCTATGTGATAACACCAGTGCCATAAATATTTTAAATAATCTAGTGATGCATTCTATGACAAAACACATTGCAATCAAGTACCATTTCTTGAGGGAGAAGGTTGCAAAGAAGGAAGTAAAGTTGGAGCATGTTGGGACAAAGGAGCGAGTAGCAAACATATTCACAAAGCCACTTCCTAAGGAGATATTTGAGTTTCTCCAAAAAAAAATTGGATTTGTTGCTCCCTCCTCTTGAATCAAGAGGAAGCATGGGTTGAGGGTGGTATCCCTATCACAAGAAAGCTTGGTGGTCTTGCGGATTATTCTCAGAAACAATGAAGCATGGACTTAGGGGGAGTCTACCTAAGAAGCAAGTTTCCAAATTATGTAGGGTACCAAAAATGAAGAAAGGAGGAGAAAGAAGTGTTGTTTTGAGAAACTTGTTAGTAGGATTTGGTATCAATAGGAGTGGAGAGAAAGGGGGAGTAAGGTTGTTGACCCTTTGCCATTTATGTCAAAGGGGGAGGGAGTAAACTCAAAATGTTGAATTGCTCAGAAAGAATAATGTTGAATTGCTCATAAATAATAATGTTAAATTGCTTAGAAAGAATAATATTGAATTGCTCAAAAATAATATTGAACTCAAAATGCTACATCCTCCAAAGGGGGAAAGTGAACTCAAAATTCTACAAAGAAGAAAACATTCTAAGGGGGAGTAAACATCTTCGTGTGTTGTCTGCATTTTGTTGTTTGTCATCAATGACAAAGGGGGAGATTATTGAGCATAGGTTGTCATTGATGTCAAAGGTGTGTCATTTATGAAGAAGAATGTTGTCAAAGGGTGTCAAGGCTATCAAAAATGTCACTATTCTCAAGGTTTTCAAAGATGAAAAATATTGTAGGATTACTAGAATTATCATTATATTCCCTTGTCGTATATGCATGTTGTGTTTCTGGAGGTGTTAATTATGAAGAAGTTGTCTCATCAATCATATCTTATATCAAGTAACATACATCAAGTTTTATTGGTGTGACTGCCTTTCTGAGAGTTGGTGTGTATTGTATGATTATCATACCATGCAAAGTATGCAATCAGTATGACTGTGGTGGTTCAGAAGTATACACAAGGATATCTTTTGGGTAGGGAGATTTCTCTGGAATACAAATATGGTTGGAATTTCTTTCAAAAATGTAGTTTTGTTCTACAATTTGGAAGGAGAGTATGTTTACACTTGTTCTATCAATTTCTTAAGTTTCTAGAGGATGTGTTCAATGTACAAGAATTTTGAAGTGACAAAAGGTTCTATGTTCTTGTCTCTCAACCTATTCAAGTTCAAGGTGTGTGCGGTAATAGCTAGTAGTGTGCGTAATTCAAATCTTGTGTGTGGTGTTAGGGTAGGACCTGATTAAGGTCATTGTGGTAGCACACAATATCATGTTCTTTCGAAGAAAAAAAAAATTAAAATTGGACTGACCTATTACATGTTTCATGCAAATTGAATTTAGGTACACCTTATGTTGTCTTGACTATTTGCAGATCCATAGGTGACATGGAAGAATGTTAATGTAATGTCATGTATAGATATTTCAAATTTTTAGATGCATGTGATGTGACTTGAGTATAAAATATGAATCATTATTACACCAGTTGTCTGAAGGGTGTAAAGTAAAGAGGAGTGAAGAAAAGAGAGAGCTCTTGTATCATAAAATAATTTTCTATGAGGAAGAGTTTCAACAGTGGTTCTAGCACATGCATGTGTTTTATTGAAGATCTACAAGCTTTATCATTGTATTCTATTAGGACTAGTGTTCTACCCATTGTATTATTTCATTTGGGGATTTTTGTCTCTAGTAGGTTGGTACCCACAAGCACATTAGGGGATTGTTATCTCTGATAGGTTAGTGCCTACTCTAGTCTGTAAAATTCACTTGTACATTTCTGCATTGTGAGGCTGGATTTGGGTAGTAGATCCAAGCAACTATTCTCACTATGGTTTTTCTCATCTTGGGTTTTCCACGTATATATGGTTCTCTCTTGTGTGATTTACATTGTTATGTTTTATTTTTTTATGTGGGGTTTGTTGTAAAGAATCATATATTTTGATAACTATGGAAAAACCTAAGAATTTTGGATTTGTTTAGATCTACTGATTCACCCCCCTCTTAGTACATTGTGTTCCCTTCACTTACACCAAAAAAGAATATATAAATTTGATGAATTATGTCCCTACCCCTTTGAGAATTAAAAATAAATGATAACTTTCCATAAGAATATCAAGATACCAAATTTTGAAAAATATAAGAGAAAGGGAGACCCCTGAGATCGTGCCAAAAAATTTCATGGCATGCCAAGAAGTTTCCTATACAAACATATACCTTATGAGACTCTTTCCTCATAGTTTAAGAGGACAAAAACTTGAGTGGTTTTTAGACCTACCTCAAGGATCCATTCAAAATTTTGATGACTTGGTGGAGATATTTGTAACCCATTTCTCCTACAGCATTGAACATGAGTTAACTATGCTTGATCTTTGCAACACCAACCAACAAAATGAGGTAAGTTTTTCTTTATTCCTTCAATGATGGAGGATTCTCGCTAATTAATTTCCTTGGAAAATACAAAAAAACAACTCATCAAAATAGCCTTTCATTTATAATTCCATTCCATATCCAATTTTAATGAAATTAATGAGAAGGGGGTCACCATTAATAAATCCCTTGTTGCAAAAGGTCTAGTAAAAATATATAACAAACACAAAGATAACAATAACAAAACCAATGAAATAAATAGTAAAAAATTGTTAGTGATGAAGTAACTAACTCCAAAGTCATTTAGACTACACATAAAATACATGAACAAATAAATCCTAATGTCTATAAAATCCAACAACAAACCCATGTTATACCACAAGGACAACCAAAACCCCCATTTTGGGGAGCCTATTAAAGTTTTATTTCAAAAACTCATCCAAGAAAACCTAATAAAAATTATATTCACAATACCTTTTGATGAGAGTAAACCCAAATCTACATGGTACATAGAAAATGAGTATTGTGAGTACCATCACATCAAATTCCACATCATGTCAAGATGCATAGAACTCAAAAATCATATCCAAGGTTTCATCGATGATGGTGAAGTTGAAGTGGAAGGACATAAATCCCCCTTTCCTAATGGTAAATTAGAAATATATCAAGATCCTTTTCCCAAGCATGATCAAAAACATCCATGCATGTCTAGAAATGGCCCATCCCAAAAAAATCACATTAATAACATCCATAGACATAACATATCCACCTCATATGATTCCATAGGAGGCACATTAAATAAGCTTTCCCACAAGTAGCCTATATCTACCCTTCCAATCCTTCATATCCTATACCTTCATAACAATAATCCATCACATCTCAATTCTTTTAAGATTTTCTCCAAGGGCTATTTATAAAGGATCCTAAGAAATAATACACAAATATAGTTATTTTACCTTGCCATACCAAAACTCTGGTATTATCCACATTGTCATTAATACCAAATTCATCCAATCCCTCAAATCTATTAAATCCCACATTCATGAGCATCACAAATCCATTTACCATCCATGCACTAATCCATAATAAAAATCACCACTCCTCCTTCATCTTTTCCAAACATATCCAACTATGTCAACAACTTGCTCCAAAGGATACCCAAGTGCTTCCCATATATAATCTTGAAATCCAAGCTAATCCAATCTTTGATAAAAAAAACTTATCCATGAACTATATATCCTAGATTGAACAAATTCATGCACTCCATCACCTACCAAGCCTACTCTAGAGTGTCCTATTCAAAATCCATTATTATCATGCCAAAATATTGAGTCCATCCAAGAATCCACCATCCATATCCATTGTCACAGTTGGATCTATGTTGATAACATAGTCCAAATCATGAAGAGACAAGATCTAAAATTAATAAACATCAAGTTACCCAAATCCTCCCTATAGATGATCTTGACCTTCAATCTCATCCAATTTTTATCAAGATCCCATCTCTCTATAATTCCACAATGATCCCATCTTCCCTTTCCATCCCATACATGATCACAAAATTGAAGTTTATTCCATTCATATTCCAATAACCTTCACTTCCTAATATTATATATTTGTCTCCCCTAGTATGATAAAATAAATGGCATGACTCATGTCAAACATGTTGATAAAAAATATAATATGGATCATATCAACATTCCAAATTATGAAGTGACAAAAATCATGAACAAGGAGAAATCCCCAATATCTTATCAACCAAAATCATCCATTAGTGCTAAAGAAGATAACCAACATTGATGAATCCCAACCACACAAATATGGGCTAGCATCTTGTTTCTAGAACGACACATACCTTATTGAAAATAGAATCAATCAAAAAATGTAGTATTAATGAAAAGGATTATACCTACATGAATAAGGAATTTTTTATCCAGTACACTTTAGTGTAAATCCAAGATATCAAGGTCTCAACTATTCATTGATTATGAAATATAATGATGTTAGTGGTACCTCAATGATATTGGGGGAAACTTCATTTGATGTAAGAATCAAAATAGGGGCCATATATAGTCCTTACCTAAATATTTTTGCTAGCACTCCTCTCATTCACACCATAAAACATCATTCCCAAATCCTTCAACCTATATTAGGACCAACAAAAATAAGTCTTACAAAGTAAAATATTAAAATCCTATTTCAATGCCAATGAATCAAACAATCAAAGTGGAAACATGAAGTTAAAATGGATCTTAAAGAAAATTGGATCAAGCAAAGCACAAACTCCAATTCTAATAATGAATTAAAATGTGGATCCATATACAAAAAGGCCTCCCACAAAGATCATAGGTGCCCACATCATTCAAAATGGTCTTTAATCCCAATATGCAAGGTGTATAAAAAAATTTGTCCCAAACACACTCACAATTCAACATCCACACACCATCTTCCACCATCCCAAGTTTGGCACATAATTGATTTTACTTATAAACTACTAAATATTTCATCCATATCTCATATCCCATATCACAATCTAACATCTCACCTAAAATATAACAATCCTAATTCACACATTCACCATGTCCTAGTAGCAATAATTTATCATTAGGACTCTAATAACACTCTATCACGATGTATACATTTAGATAAGGTCAATCCTAGTAACGAAAATGATCATAATAATGTCTATGAGTTATATACAAGCGCCACGAGTTTGGAAGTAGCTCCTCTATACAGATCACTATTGTCATATCATGACACCAACATCTACATCAACACTGTCAAGTGGACCAAAATAGTTGATGGTCATTCAAAATCCAAAACACAATACAAAAGAAAAGAGAGAGAGACCATAAGTAAAGATAAATAATATGTCCATTAATGAAAACCATTCTTTTGGCACTTTTGACAAGTACCATGATAAAAACTCATTTATGGGTGTCATACATAAAATTGACTATCTATATTTATCATTCTAATTAGGAGCACATTGTCTCATCCATCACACTATTTTTTATGACATCATCATCCATCCACTCCATATAATCTCCCCTATTCACCTTGGTCTTGACAAAAATCAGGGGCACAAACTTCAAAGCATGCTTTTGGAAAACTGTTGACATGGCCATTCTTTTTTAACCATATGCCATCTAATTTCATGCTATCAACTACATATTACAATCCAAATCCTTTGCTTGGATTAACCTATTATCCCATTGTGAGGTAGTCCTTGGAAGTAAAATCCCTTATCTTAATTCAATTTCAACATTTTTACACCATCATCCCCATCCATAACCTATTGATTTCCATCACACTAGTCCAATCCTCCATTCATAGTGTCCCATGCCTTGTTAGACATTAGGGTTAGGTGATTACATCCTACTTTAAAATAAATATTGATGTATATCTTTTAGCTCAATGGATTTGTATCCCTTCCAATAAATGAGTTGCATGCATTTATCCATGATCCCATGAACACACTTTCATTCCCCACCCATGTATACCATTCCATTTTCCATCAACAAGATATCACATAGCAATATTTGCTTCATACACAAACTACATACTTGTAATATTGTGATTTTCATGTCACGTCAAGAACTAAACATCAACCTCGATAACATACAATTTCCATATCATTTTTTATCATCCAAATTTCATATTTCATCCATCATTTATGTTGTAGAATGAACCCTCCCCCACATTAGGTATACTCATCATCTATTTATCCTATTAGCATCTTGGAAAGAGGTATCACTATTGTATGTCAATTAATAAATCATTGTTTACTTCTTTGATTTATCTTTCTAATCTTTGATTTACCATTGGTATTTCATCTTTTTTTATCTCTTTGATCTTTTGATTCATCTTTTTAATATTTTGATAAATCTTCAGACCCATACTATACCTACTCATTATAATCACAATCATTATATATCATGGTGTGCTTTGATTGGTATATATTGTGGCATAGTGTAATGTCCCATTTTAATAGGCAGGGGTTAGCCATTGCAGATAGTCTACCAACTGGTCCTCGTAAGCTAACAAAGTGTTCAGGAGACCCTTTTGAGGGTAATCTTTGGTTTGACAGCAGACCCTTTGGTGCTTATTTTAGTATTCTTCAACTCTTCATCCCATTTTATTTGTGGTGCACCTTCTGGAGGCCATTCAGGAGACTTTGATGCATGCTTACTATTTATAGTAACTCACTAGTATGGTCAATTGGCAAAGTGTCTATATCTAGTATGGTGGCATAATTATATCCTGGAATTATATTGGTAATATTGGTCCTATACATTTAGTATTAATAATACCACATAACAAGTGCCACGTAGTGGCTAGTACTTGCCTTTATAGTATTTTAGTTTAATAAAAAAAATTAAGTTTTATTAATGTGAATAAAATTAAATGTGAGTTTTGTTAATTACAGTATTAACATAATCATTTTAATCATTATAATGTAGATTGTAAGATAATGCATTCCTATATAATAAAAGATAGTTACATGCATTTATATTAATGTTAATAATTATTAATCTCATCTTAATTATATTATATAAAAATCAATTATCTTATATAAAAATAATTACGTATTAAATTTGTAATATTAGAAAAATAATATAAATATCAAACAAAATAAAAATCAAATCAAATGATAGTATAATATAATTAGAAGAAAAAAATGATAATTATTATATAAATATAAAATTTATCTAATAATTATGTTACATAACAATATGTATAATATAATATAAATTTATTGATTATATTATATTAACTAATATTTATTGATTATATAATGTAAATTTAAATAATATTTTTTATTTATTTATAAATGGGTTGATTATATAATATAATAATAAGAAATAATTAAATAATAATTATTAAATTAAACCTATTGTAACCAAGCTTGAAATTTCAATTACATATGTCAAAAGTACTGACACATTTGAAATGTTTTGGAAATCTAAAACACATTAATCAAAGTACTACCCCCTTTGTGTGCTTTTCAATAAATTTGTATTTGGGAGAGAATTTTTAGCAATACGTTTTTAGTACTTAGGCATAGTACTATTGTAATGAGTTTCACTTTTTTTAGTTAACTAGTTATTAATAATTTAGTTTTCAACCAATCAAAAATAATATCTAAACAAAAATTAAAATAAAATTCAATTTTGTAAAGTCAACTTGTAAAATATTTAACTTTATAAATCATAAAAAAAAATAAAAAAATTGTGCATATGATTGGTTAAAAAAGTTTTGTGTTATTGGGGATAAAGCAAATTAAACATTTTTTTAAGGAATGATTTTTCATTTTTTGCTTTATAAAATAATTTCATTAAATCTTTCTAAAATAAATAAATGTTATTTATTTTGACATTTTTAAAGAATAGTTTTTTTTATGTATGTAATTGTTATTTTTTTATTAAAGAAAATCTTACAAAAATAAATTAACTATTTTATAAAGATTTGGATTCACACTATTAAAAAAAAAATTGAATTATTCTTTCCTCTATGTTTTTCATATTTTATGGTATAATTTGATTATATATGTGCTCCTTCTTCTTTTCATTAATAATATTTTTTCATCATGTATATGTTTATATTAATTTATATTAATATATATATATATATAGTTTCTTCAACAAAATTATAACCTATAATATATAGGTATATAAGATAATATATAACTTAATGTAGGTAATATATATATATATATATATATATATATATATACTATTTCTATTTATATGTTATATTATTACAAGTAATAATTGGTAGGTAAATAAGTTAACCTAATATATTAATTTATATTATATAATAGTTTATATTAATGTATATTATATATTTATATACAATATAATATAGGTTATTTTATTTTGTAGGCTCTCCTTTTATATATATTTATATATATTAATAAACTATCTTAATTGACTACCATGTTAATTATAATATTAATATTATTATATTATTTCTATTAATATAATTAATATAATAGTAAATCACTATATTAATAATTATAACAATATTTTAAAATATATTAATATTATAATATTACCTATTTATATAGTTTATATAATATAATTTATAAATTAGGATATAATATATTTATTATATTAACACTATATTTAACTTCAACTATAATATGAAGATTTCACTATCAAATTCAAAATCAACTAGAATCAATCTAAGAATTATTTTTAATAATAAATCATTTGATTATTTAATGTTTATATTCTAAAGAACAAACTCAACTTCAACTTTATTAGTCATAGTTATGTCTAGTACAAATAATTCATTATATAAATATTCAAAATATTCAACTTTAATTTTTTTGAAAAAAAATAACACCAAACAATAAATATTTATTCCAATTTATTTTATTTTCAAATATTTAACATCAAACAAGATATTTACATTACATAACCAAAACATATAAAAAAACCAATGCTATTAATCAAACAAAACACAAAATACAAAAGTCAAAACTAAAATACAACAATTAAAAAAAATTATATTTAATTTTATTCTCATTAATTAAACTTACATTTATTTTTATTCCAACTCTACAAATCTCTAACGAATACTACAAAGGCAAGTACTCACCACTACATGGCACTTGTTTAATTTTTAAAATATTTGCATCATCTCCTTGTCTTTTTAAATTAAATTGGTGTATAGATAGGCGATCTCTCCAAAGCTTAGTGGAGAAGCTTGAGATGTATTAAATAATAGGTAAAATAATAGTTCAATTTCTTAAAAATGGGCAAGATGTACTTAATAGGCAAAATAATAGTTCAATTTCTTAAAAATAGGCAAGATGTACTTAATAATAGGCAAAATAATAGTTCAATTTCTTTAAAATAGGCAAAATAATAGTTCAATTTCACTTTTCCTAAAAAACCGTCACTAACACATCAAACTTCTTAGCCAATCATATTCACACAAAAAAAAAATCTAATTTATAAAGTTAAATATTGTACAAGTTAACTTTAGAAAATTAAATTTTATTATATTTTTAAAAAATTATTGTTTTTGATTGGTTGAAAGCTAACTTATTACTAACTAATTAACTACAAAAAACAAAATTGATTGCAATAGTATTGCCTAACGGCAAGTACTAATAAAGTGTGTTATTAAAATATATTAAAAGGGGATTTTATATTTAAAGGATATAAGTGATTTTAATGTGCACTTTACAATATAAACTTAAGTGTCAATTTAAAGGGAGATATAAGTGATTATTAAAGTATACTTTATATTATAAGTTGTGCACCAAAAAGGAGGGAAAAGTAAATTAAATGAGATGTCAAATGCAAATTGAATGTTATAAAAGGGCATTTGACGGTCATTTTAGTAATCCATGATTATTTTTTATTTTTTTTGGGAGAAATTGGGAGAAGAACTTGAGCAAGGGTTTGTTGGTTTGAAGATTCAAGCTTTCTTGAGGATGAAATCCTTCAGAGAGAACAATTTCTACAGGTGTGGAAGATCACCCAAGGGAATTTGATAGATGATCTTATTTAGAGGTTATCACATAGCTTCATCAGTTTCCTGGAGATCATCCTTCATGGTTTTACAGAGCTTTCAAGATCAGAAGTTGTTATCCGGGTATGAATTTATGTATTTCCTGAAGTATTAATAAAACTTGGAATTAAATTACTTGCAACTATTGAAAAATTGGTTTATTTGCAAATATCTATGTTTTTTTTCCTGGTTAAAAAACCCTAGATCAGAAATTCAAACAAGCAAAATTCAGTAAGTAAATATCCTATCAGCAGTGGGATATTTTAGTGGTATCCGAGCATAGATTTCCTGTCATCCTGTGTTGGTTTTCAAAAATAAAATTTCGAACTTCTAGGGTTTGAAATTTGTTGGAGAGTATTGGGTGAAATATCAAGAAGATATTTTTATTTGGAAGGGTTCAGGTTTTAAATAAATATTTTTAAAAAAAAATTGTCGGTGACTTGATTGTATGCCTGCTTGGTCGATTCTATATTGAGAACAAGCTAATTACCTAGCCACCTCAAACTTAAGGTAAACTATGATAGTGAGATAATCTGATGTGGAGAAGCAAATACCCAGCGCTGGCATTTCAAGTTGGGAGAAACAAAAGGTGCAGGGAATAAAAGAATCTCAACCTTTTTAAAAATTGTGAATGGTGGAAATTTCAAGACTCATTCACTAGCTAAAAAAGACAAGAGTTGAGAAATCAGAAAAGTCAAATAAAGACATCACATAAGACAAAGTGTGTGGATTTAAGGAAGAGAATATTTTTATGATTGAAATGTTGTCACTCCCTTAAAGGAAATCGGGAGCTCCCTAAGTGCTTGCTCTACCATACTTAAAGGAGACAATTTAATAAGGCATGGCTTTTAATTTCTTCAACACAACCATTTCATTCTCAAAGAGTCGCTTATTATCTCACGTGGTATATAAGACAATTTTACTAGTTTTTGCACAAGCTTGAAGAGGGTCTATGTGTAAGTTGATATTAAAGGTGGTCAAATCTTACTAGTTGTCATGGCTAAATATAGTCAAACCGTGGTAAACATTTCATAACCACACCAAATAGAAACAGAAATCAAGCATCGTGTGATAAAGAAAGTGTTTGAAGACACATTCAAGGATAAACTAAGCTACCAAATTAATATAAGAAACTCGTGGATGCATAAAAATTATATCAAGTCATTTTGAATAGCCACTCCTACTACAAAAAAGTCATGACATATCATGCAGACTATGCTAGTCAACCAGATGAGATAATTCATTAAGATTGTAGATGTCGCCAGCAACATTGGAGTGTTAGGGAGAAATCATGGTAATAAGGGGATTCGATGACTTGATTCATATCCATGCTTAGGTTTTTAGAATTAATCATAGGTTTTAAGACTTCCATCTCCAATAATATTTAGTGCCACCTCTATAGTGGTGAAAACTTAAATAAATCCATAAGCCAAATAGAGACAAATCAAGGAGTTAAATATATTTATTTAGCTCAAGGAAGAAAAAACAACAGGTAAGACAAAGTGTCATGTCTTGAAGGATATCATTGGTCAAAGTGAAATAAGCAAGCAAGCGTAGATAGAGGACAAGACAATAATAATTATGGATTATTACTGGTATTGAGGCTCGGAAATCATCTCCACACATTAGCGACTTCCTGGCACATGATCATGTGAGTCTTCCTCTACTAGACATGGGTTTGAGACAACTTTCTAGGAAATATTTGTTGTGCTATAGGTTTCCACATGAATATCCCAGGTTTAAATATCTCTTTGTTTTGTCTTGTTTGATGTAAATTCTGATCAGAAATTCATAATGTTTATGGATTGTGTATTGAAGATGAGGTGTTGAATAAACAATATCTAGATCAATAATTTTGTTATAATCTTTATGTAAACTTGGTTATTAAATGAGTTTGCAAATATAGCATGTTATTGGGATATTATACTCTCAAACTAGGTCGACATCTGTTGGCTTTCAGTTGTTTATTGTGATTGTTTGTCCTTGATGTCAAAATTGATTGGCTTGGGTAATACATGATACATCATCATTGGTGGTCATTCATGGCTTTGATCATAATTCTATGCTTGGCATCTTGGCATCATTGTGTTACTTATCAGTTACAGTGATTGGCTCTGATTTGTGGCCTTGTTCAGTTATACTGATTTTTAGTTTCTTTCAGTTTTCAATTATTTGATGATGGGTACTTCAGTGGTTACATGGCATATCCACTTTGATACTTTTGGAATGTCTTGGTTATTGGCATTTTAGTTGGGATATTCAATTCATGGCATATTCAGTTCATTTTCACATGCTTGGCTTCAGTATCTTGGATAGTGTTTTGGCTTTGGTTTACTTTCGGTTCTTGGTTCAGTTTGCTTTGTTGGACTAATCCTTTGGATTTATGTGCAGTGATCATGGATATGTTTGAAAGTTTTTTCAGGTGATATAATTTCAGTATACTTATATCATTGGTTCTTCATTGATATCTATAAATGTGTTTCATTGTTATTTGGTGTTTTTACATTGATAAGGACTCACATTTATTCATGTATATATCAAGATGTAGGTTCAATGACATGTGTATATCTGCAAAGTTTTTGAGATTATGTCATTGGCAATATGGTTGTTCACTTTGGCATTCACAAGTGCTAGTAACAAGTTTATAAAATGGCATCTACAAGTTACACTTTGGCATCGGTGGTTTTTGTTTCACTTAGCAAATATATGCTTTGTAAAGGTGATTGAGCCCCTATGGTTTCAAATGGTAAATGTTTATTACCTTGGACAGTCAATGACATATTTCACTTTGGCATTATTTATTTGCATCAGTCTATTTCATAACACTTGGGAAGTAGACAGGTTATTGTAGTTTTTTATCTTGGACAGTCGATGATTACTCACTCTTTTTGCATTGAGCATATGTTAGCTCACGTGGACTCAACAACATTATTATGTTTTTAGTTGCTTATTATATTTTTGGATTCCAAATGATGTTTAACATCATTTGATGTGGATTTCAATGTTTATACATTTTTAACAAAGTCTTCGAAGACTTAGAGATCAAAAGGTAAAAAAAAAAAGGAAATGAGAAAGAGATAAGAGTTTGTTACACATAGGGTTTGAAACCCTAACTGTTTTTGCAATGAACAATGGTAGTTACAGGTATCTACACACTGGAAATTCAATGAACTATAGTGTTGACTTTAGTGAGGTAGTTGTGAGGTTTTCTCAACTAGTTGGTAATGTCTTTTGGCCGCCATGACAGGTATTTGTTCTCAAATCTGGAAAGATCTTGTATCGTTTTATAAGCATAACTAATTATGGTTAAGGTTTTATGGAAAATGGTTTCAGTTTATACAATAACCAGAGTTATTCAAGGGTTCACAGTTAATGTGTTTTTCAACAAGTTTCTTTGTATATTCTTTTGAACCCATTGTGGGTTTCATGATTTTGTTACATACATCTAGTTTTCTCTCAAACCCTGGTTACATTTGCAAAAGGGGTTTCAGTTTCTTGAAGGTTTATTCATTGTATATAAGCAACACAGTTTTTCACTGTTGTGTAGTGAGATATTGGTTAAGATAGCAGTAACTAGAAGAGAAAATGAGTCTATCTCCAATCTTCTTTTAAAACAAAGATAATGATGAAGATGTTATACACAGTGACATTTTTAATATCCTTAGTTGTTTTTGAAAGGCTCGGTCATTTGACAGCCTTAAGGTTTTATTGAATATCATATTACTGGTGAGTTGTTAAGGTTTTATGACTGCAAATCAATGTAGTTCTAAGGTCTTAACGGTTTATCATTTGCAACATTTGTAAAACTAGGAGTTGGTGCTCCTAACTTGAAGTGGGTGCTTCAATTTGTACTTGGAGTTGGTGCTCCTAACTTGAAGTGGGTACTTCAGTTTGTACTTGGAGTTGGTGCTCCACATTGTTACAAAGTTGGTGCTCTTTGTGATCCATAATTAGAGGTTTACAAATTAACTTCTAAATTAAATATAATTATAGTAATTTCCTAATCTAATGCAGAATTGCGTGATTATGCTTTTTAACCGTTGAAATTACAATAAGGTACACTTTAAAATCAATTATTGAAAACTAAACTGAATTGAACTAGAGAGAAATTGAGACAGAAGAGAGAAGAATGAGACAGAGAAATAGAAGGATCACAATGCACAGATTGATAACGAAGTTCATCCAATGTGGACTACGTCTTCAGGTCCGTTTCTCAATGTTGGGACCGCTTTATTGATATCGCCAAGAAAAAGTATTCTTTGTTACAATACCCAAGCTCCAAGAACCTGCAATAATCTCTCCACAATCTCTCACTCTTTTACAATTTTTGGTGTATGCAAACACCTTGTAATTTTCTCTCAAAAAAAATCTCTAACTCTCCACCTTTTCCAATAATTTCTAATCTCTATTTTTCTCTCCAAGAGAATTCTTCCTCTTACAAGGAAATAAGACCCCTTTTTATACAAATTTATTTGTAATATGGCTTTAACCATATTATTTTGCAAATATTGCATATCTCTTGTTTACAAGTAAAAATTCCAACCAATTCCCCCTAATTACATAAAAATCTCCAAAATATTTCAAAATCCGTTCAAGTAATCCTAACCCCTTTAAAAAAATAACGGCTCTTATAATTTGAGCCTTACAAGATAATCCTTGAAATATTCTAAACCCCCCTTCTAAATCATAAAAATATGTAACCAATTATTTTAAGCTCCTTAAAATATCATAATTCATTGAAATATGAGAAAGGTGGTTAAAGGGGTTAATTTATTGAAATATAAGTTTACGGGTTTTATTTTTCTCCTTGTTTTATGGGGAAGGCAAGAGGATTTTAAGGGATAAAATCCCACCAAATCCTCTCTTTTTTAAATTTGTTTTTTTAAACCATATGTGTTTTTTTTAACAATATGGTTTAATCCATATTTATGCCACCTTTTTCCAATAATGTCCTACCATGTGGAGAGGTGAGATGACGCCAAGTGTCCAGGGCCGATTGGCCATTGTGCTGACTGGACTGATGATGAGGTGTTGACTGGTTAATGTATGTTTCCAACTTTGACCGCTTGTATCTTGTGCAAATGGACTCCTTTTTTACGAAACGAGTTGCACTGGAAAGCTCTCAGTGAGCTCTTCGTAACAACACCCCATTTGACCACCTTTGACAACTTCAAATTTTTGCCCTTTTTCTGAACCCTCTGATTTGTCGGTTGACCAGAACTTTGACTGCTCACAACTTTTGCATATGGACTCCTTTTGAGCCCGTTCGAGTTGCGTCAGGTTCATGTCGACAGGCTCTACACAATGACGCCAGTTCTAAGAGATTTTGAGACTGTGAAAATTTCAAGTTCTTCTGGATCCTCCTGAATCATTCCTCCCCATTGAGAAGCTTTTGGACCTCCAAAAGGTCTATTTATGTACAAATTGAGCTAGGGAAATGTTGCCCCACTTGCCTAGTATCATTTGTCCTTCCTTTCTGGAACCTGTACATCTGACTCATCATAACAACAATCAAAACTGCATTGATATTGTTAAGTACATTAGCCATATACACAACCACATTTAGTGTTGCTGCTACCAACCATACACTGCTAAAAAGTAGAAGGTTGAATAACAAAACTGAACTTGCAGATGAGAAAAAGAATGTATCAACATCAAACTTGTCTTTCATAACTGGAACAACCTTAGAATCAAATATGCTTTTATGCAATGGCACTTCTTGTGGAACAAACATAAGTGCCAAATTATTTCTTGCATTAACTACCCTTTTCAAATGTCTCGTTGTCACAAAAGACTTATCAGTCTTAATTGGATGAGAATGCACAATGTATTCAATTCCTTCATTAAACAAGTGATATTGATTATGTTCCCTATAGAAGATTGCTTTTCTATCATATAAGTACGGGCTACCCAACACAATTCCACATATATCAAGTGGAACCACATCAAATTCAACCTTATCAATAAACTTAGATGTTATTGCATTTCTTAGTTACCCGCAATCTGTTATCATTGCACAACCAACCTAATGGATAAGGTTTCTTATGCGGCTTTGTTTTTAATCCCAACTATTTAACAACTTCTTCTAAAATTAGATTAACTTGGGACCCACTATCAATTAGTGTATCGATTTTAGTGTTCTTAGATATCACCCTTATATGAAACAATTCACATCTTTTGCTATCTTCAAGAACAACATGACTTTTACAAGTATAAGCACATGAAACATCAGTGGAAGAATCAACAAAAGTCTTACCCTTCACACCCACAACTGCAATCTTTGTTTCGTCATCAGAATCTGATCCAAGATCCTGAATGACAGATGCGGCCTTTTGCTTTCCTTTAGACTCTTTAAACCACTTGGGTTTCAACTCTGGATGTAGTTTCCAACACTTCACATCTGTGTGCCCTTTCTTTTGACAATGTGAACAAGTAGGCTTTTCACTTTCCTCTTTCTTCACAATAGTTGTTTTCCACTCCTTACCCTTATTATTTCCTTCAGTTGGAGGAACAAATTCCTTCTTTGAACTGAACTTATGTTCCTTTCACCTGCTTCAATATGGGTTGCTTGTACACACACTTCATAAAATTTAGATGGATTAAACATCAGGATTGTATGTTTCAAATGTGAATGCAAACCACCTATATACTTTAATAAATTTTCTTGTGTATAAAGAGGAATGCCAAGGGTAAGTGCTTTCTTCCTAAACACCTGTGTATACTATTGCATTGTTTGTCATTTACCCTGTCTTAGATTTTTCCAGTCCATAACAACTTGTTGCATATAACCCAAAGGAAAAAATAGTTTCTTTAAAGCAGAAGTAAATTCATACCAAGATGAAATGATTTTACCGTGCGTAGCAAGATCATCTTGAATCTTACTCTCCCATCGAACCAATGTAGTGCCTCCCATTCTAAGGGTAGCTAGTTGGATTTTGGAAGAATCATCCAAGATTTGTTGAACCCTGCAATACACTTCGATCTGCTTAAGCCAGTTATCCAATTTTTCTGCATCCAATTCACCGTTATGCATAGGCAACTCAAATTTAACATCCAATTTTAACAAAGGTGCTTGCATAGGTTGTTTCTTTTTAGAAGAGTTAGATGAAGAAGAAGAAGACAATGAAGAAGATAAAGACGATGGGGATGGAGGTTCAGGAAGGTCACCACCACCTCCTACTCCTTTACCTTTGTCTTCTTTCAATGGAGATTCAACTTCCTCCTTCTTTTTGTTCTTGAGTTCCTTTTTCCTCTGTCGCTCTTGCCTCTCTTGGAAAAGAACTTCCACCATAGCCTTCATTTCAAGAAATATTTTCTGGAAAGTTTTCTCATCAAGCTCTGTAGGACTTTGTTCAACTACCATCTCTGCTCATGGAAAAGTCCTTCGTTTTCCAATCTTAGAATTGAACTCGGTAAGTGCACCTTCTCCTTGCTTCAATTTCAACCTGGTTAGCATTCACTTATGCAATTTCCTACAAAACGGGCTCTGATACCAACTGATCCGTAATTAGAGGTTTACAAATTAACTTGTAAATTAAATCTAATTATAGTAATTTCCTGATCTAATGCAGAATTGTGTGATTATGCTTTTTAACCGTTGAAATTACAATAAGGTACACTTTAAAATCAATTATTGAAAAATAAACTAAATTGAACTAGAGAGAAATTTGAAACAAAAGTGTAACACCCCTCCATTTTGGCTCCTTTATCGACAGTGATCTTCTTTGTATGTGGTTTTTGTTTATGCTGTGACTTTGGTACTTGGTTACTTTTGACCGCTATCTATTAAGTGATGTAAACATTATATCTTGATGTGATGGTATTTTATTTAGATGTTATCTTTATGGCATGTTTTGGATTAATTTAGCAGATATTTGATTTAATGATGTTTTATGCTTGTGATCATATTATTGTTGTTAGATGCGTCAGTTAGTGATATTGTATTGGTGAAGGGGATAGGATTGTATCACTCGCTTGCGAGTGCCCTACGATTCTGAGATTTCCTCTTCACGGTGTGTTTGATCATATTATATATATATGCATGTTCGATGTACTCTTTGTTCGCAGGTTGATAGGTACATGGCATCGACTCCACCTGGTTCACAGGTTCGAGCATGTCCAGTGACCAACAGTAATCGATTGGGAGATAGTAGCTAGGTTTTCCGTGCCAAGTCATCACCCTAGTCATAGTGTGTCGTCGGGTTGTTGTCGGGTTAGTTGTTTTAATTTGGTCCATTTCACCTTGAGTATTTATTTAATTTCATATTATAAAGGTTATTAAATGGCAAGTGTAGTTAAAATGATGTTTAAATGTATCTAGTTGCAATGTTGAAATGTTATTTATTTCTTTGATTTATTTGATTTAATTAATAAAATTAGATTCAGTTTATTGATTAATTAGATTAATGGGGATAAAATGATTTAAGTTAGTTGTTTTGGCATTATGGGATATTTAGATTTAAATTAAAATAAAAATGGAAATCATGTTGGATATTAAGATTTAATAAAAATAAAAATGAAAATGTGTTGTAAATTTCACTTTTAAAAATTATAGATAAAGTAAATTCTTTGCAAAATTTGGAATTCTTTTGTTTAAAAGAAAATTTGAAAATGCATGAGATTTTAAATAGAAAGTAAAATTGTTTTAAATTTAAAAGAAATGGAAATATCCCCAAATTTTGCAATAAATTTAGTGGGTGGGATATTTTAGGGGTTTGACCAAAATTGGGGAAACTCTATTTGGAGCTATTGCTATTTCATTTTTAGTTTTTAATTTTGAAATGGTGGAAAAAAAAAAGAGGAGCAAGGATTTGGCTTTTGTTCTAGGAAATCTTGAAGAAGGAAGGGGATTTCTTGGTGGGCTGGAAAAAGATCTGAAAGCACCATTTGAATCCTTCTATTTGTGGAGAAAAAATCAGGTTCCTCATTTATTTTTGTTTTCATTTTGAAATAAGTTTCAATCTTTGTTATGTTGTTTGGAAATCTTTGAAATGATGTTTAAATTCAATGAAAATCCATGTGAATTTGCTTCAAAACTAGCAATAGAAACTGAAGGAGGTTGCACAAAAGAAATTCCCAGTTTGAGTTTGAAATTCAAGATTTATGTTTGCAAATTCTGTTGATGGGTATTCTATTTGTGTGGGAAAGTTTGTCCAATTTAACTGTATAAGGTAAATATATATATATATAGATATATATATATATATATTATATATTTTCATTTGTATTCTCTGTGAAATGTTTTCTTTTAAAAAAAAATGAAATTTCGTTCTGGTTTTTCACAGAACATAGGAGAGTTTGTTTTTTTGAAATTATTATAAATATATAATAAATAAATAAAATATTTTTGTTTTAGGGCAGGGAGTTGTGGTGCGCAGCGCAGGTTGCCCACAAGCTGCCCCACCTCCAGGGGGCAGCCATGGGCTCGTCCTCCTCCCCTTTTGGAGGGGGTTCGGCCCCACATGAGTTTCTTCTAAGTTTTTTATTATTTTATTATTTTATTTAATTTTTTATTTAATAATTTTATATTATATATTTATAATATAATATATATATACTAATTTTATATTATATATGTAATATATATATATATATATTATTATTTAAATAGATTTATTTTATTATTATTATTTTATATTTTAGTTGGTTGGGAATTGGAAGTGTTTTTAAATAAATAATTATTTAAATAATATTTATATAATTAAATATATATGTATATGATGGTATATATTCAGTGGGGATATATTTGTATATACGTATGTTTAATATATAATCATATTTAAGTATATTGACTGTAAGTTGGTTACCTTAAAAGAAATGATCGAAATAAATTGGCTTTATAATGGATGTTTTATTTAAAAAGTTGATTTTATAATATATGTTTTTTTATTTAAAAAGTTGATGTTATAATCAAATTATTTTATTTAAAAAGATTATTTTTATCCTTATCTATGATTGAACAAGTAGAATTAAATTGTTGGTTTAAATTCCTTAATGTCGACAATGTGATTTGATTACTTTTAAGTGCTTGCAAATAATGTTAATAATTTAATTGATTTCATGCACTATGTTATTGCTTGGCTTGGATTTAGGAAATCCTAACATTAGGTGATTCAGTTGCCTGAAATGTTGTTTAAATGATGTTTTCGTTCTTTTTTGATGTGGGGCAAATGGGGTTATTTGTCTAGTAAGTCTTCCAGAGGAGTCAATCTAGGATGGGATGTCTTATGTGGTGGTTCAATTTGCGAATTTCCTGGGGAAATGTGTAGAGTTGTATCATGTTGTTTCACCCGGTTTTCACGAACGGAGATGGTTTGTGCCTCCTTTGGATTAGGAGTGGCTTATGTGGTTTGTGCCTCCTTTGGAAGGAGTGGTTTATGTGTTGTTGCCTCCAGTGTTTGGAGAGGGTTTTGACCTTTGTAGCCTCCAGTGTTGGAGAGGGTTTTGTATTGTTGTTTACTTCAATGTTTGGAGTGAGTTTTCTTTATTTGTTGCCTCCTTGGGTTAGAGAGGTCATCTTATCTAGTTTACCCATTGGATTGTGGTTTTTGTACTGTATGTGTTGTCGATAGGAGAGTGGCTCTATGTGGGGGTCGGCACATAGAGGGGCGCCAGGGTAACTCACTTACGGTTTAAGTAAGTGATAACTTAAAAAGAATTAATGAAAAACTCTTAGACTAATTAAGATAATTAATGCCTCTCTCATAACTAATTCGCTTTTAAGGTTTGAGATGATACGAGAAGCGCAGTTGGTATGAGGGTCCGACGGATGGTAGAGTTGAGCCAGGATAACCCAAGATGTGGGTTCGGTTGCCTAAGACAGTTGAGTTTGGGTAACTCATAGCAAATGTCATGTGACACTCTCTCTATGTCAACTAGAAGTCAGTTGTTGTACTGCGTAAATGATCCTTGTTCTCTAGAAGCATTGTAACCATTATGTTAAGTGATAATGTGTTTGTATTCAATTCAGTTCAGTTATGTTTTAGCTTGTGTCTAGTGGTAGATGGTCTTGTGTAGGAATTCCTTGTTACTATCTCCTAGCATGGAGGGTGAGCCTTCGGGTATCACATGGTTGGGTGGAACATGCACCTTAATCCGTTGGGTCGTCTTCTTGTTCATATCGGTGAGATTTCTAGTTGGAGAGCTCGTGGGTTCCAGTATCTTTTCATGCTTTATTCTTTTCAGTTGTATATTGTATTTCATTACCCCTCATTGTTATCGAGGTGGAAATTGTAATATGTAATCATACTTATTGGATTTATCTCATTCGAGGAATGAGTGTTGTTATCATGTTGTAAATTATATTATTGGAATCAAGTGGTATCTCATATTCTTTGATGTAATTTATTATGTATGGAATGTATGTGAACTTAATTGTTAAGTAATTAAATGTTATGGTTATAATTCATGTTTCTTGTTTGGGTTTAAGTAACTCAGTCTCGTAACCTTAGGGGTTGTTGGCAATTGGTTAGTGAACTTGCATGTTAATTGTTCTTATTCAAAAAAAAAAAATTAGTTCGTTTGTGTAGTAAATTGCAACTTCCCCTAGGGTTGCGTGGCGGGGCATTACAAAAAGAGAGAAGAATGAGATAGAGAAATAGAAGGATCACAATGCACAGATTGATAACGGAGTTCGTCCAATGTGGACTACGTCTTCGGGTCTGCTTCTTAATGTTGGGACCGCTTTATTGATATCGCCAAGAAAAATTATTCTTTGTTACAATACCCAAGCTCCAAGAACTGCAATAATCTCCACAATCTCTCACTCTTTTACAATTTTTGGTGTATGCAAACACCTTGTAATTTTCTCTCAAAAAAAATCTCTAACTCTCCACCTTTTCCAATAATTTCTAATCTCTATTTTTCTCTCCAAGAGAATTCTTCCTCTTACAAGGAAATAAGACCCCTTTTTATAAAATGTATTTGCTAATATGGCTTTAACCATATTATTTTGCAAATATTGCATATCTCCCATTTACAAGTAAAAATTCCAACCAATTCCCCCTAATTACATAAAAATCTCAAAAATATTTCAAAATCTGTTCAAGTAATCCTAACCCCTTTAAAAAAATAATGGCTCTTATAATTTGAGCCTTACAAGATAATCCTTGAAATATTCTCAACCCCCCTTCTAAATCATAAAAATATGTAACCAATTATTTTAAGCTCCTTAAAATATCATAATTCGTTGAAATATGAGAAAGGTGGTTAAAGGGATTAATTTGTTGAAATATAAGTTTACGGGTTTTATTTTTCTCCTTGTTTTATGGGGAAGGCAAGAGGATTTTAAGGGATAAAATCCCACCAAATCCTCTCTCTTTTTTAAATTTTTTTTTTTAAACCATACATGTTTTTTTTAACAATATGGTTTAATCCATATTTATGCCACCTTTTTCCAATAATGTCCTACCATGTGGAGAGGTGAGATGACGTCGAGTGTCCAAGGCTGATTGGTCATTGTGCTGACTGGTCAATGTATGTTGCCAACTTTGACTGATTGTATCTTGTGCAAATGGGCTCCATTTTCGATGAAACGAGTTGCATTGGAAAGCTCTCAGTGAGCTCTTCGCAACGACACCCCATTTGACCACCTTTGACTACCTCAAATTTTTGCCCTTTTTCTGAGCCCTTTGATTTGTTGGTTGACCAGAACTTTGACTGCTCGCAACTTTTGCATACGGACTCCTTTTGAGCTTGTTCGAGTTGCATCGAGTTCATGTTGGCAGGCTCTACACAATGATGCCAATTCTAAGAGATTTTGAGACTGTGAAAATTTCAAGTTCTTTTGAATCCTCCTGGATCACTTTGAATGAATAAAAGGAACATTTTACGAGTGGTTTTTATACCCCATGAGGTTTTTCCCACTCAAGAAAATAATGTGTTATGTGGTGAAATCTGTGCATTTTTGTTTCAGCCCATGTGCTTAAGTGTTAATGTTTTCATTTTTTTATTTGTCAATAAAATTCATGCAATGCTCTAATACTTGACTAAACATTTCATTATGTTATAAAAGTGTTCAAAGTATACATGAAGTCTTGTGGAAATAAAGCATTAAAAGGAATTGTTCAATCAAGTTTACATGAACAATCAATATCACGCTTTGACACTGTTATGTAAGTATTTTATCAATCTGTCATTCTGTTAAAAGTTCTTTGATGTGTTAAAGTTCACTTTGCAAGTTAAGAGGGTTCATAAAGTTGTCTCAAGGTCATTGTTTAATTTTCTCATGAAGTTAAAAGTTTGAAAAAATGTACATTACTCTGATTCACCCCCCCCCTCTCAGAGTAATTCGTCTTCCAATAGCATCATCCTATAATTGATAACAACAGTGAGACACTCTAATTATCAATTAAATAGGGTAGTCAGCATTGATTAGCTTCAAGGGTATAAGAATAGGTATATAGTAGAGGTACGGACAGGGTAGAAGATGACTACATAGAAGTCTATATCTAAGTTGTTAGCAGGACTCTATGAACTTATGAGGGACCCAGACATCAAGGGGTATTATTGGACATTGTTAAAACCCAAACACAAGGGAGAGGATAAAAACAAAATGTTAGAACCCAAGGCAAATGGAAATGAGGATTCTAGAGAAAAAATTTAGAAGGGTAGTGAAAATTAGTTAAGGAAACAAAACCTTTGTTCTACTTGCAAGGGGCCTTTGGAGCTGAATCACCTATGCCCAGGTAAACATGTGAAGAAGCTAGAGGAGCAGCAAAAATTCCTACCTTCTGATGAGATAGCTGAGTTTGATTGTTCTATGTGTGATTCTAACACTGTCCCATTTCTTCTACATGAAGAAATCATGGCATCATCTAGTAAAATGGCTAAGAGGGATGATGATGATGATTTTGACTTTGGGACTAATGCTGCACTAGTTCCAAATCAACTAGTAAGCAAAGAGGTTATCAACTTAGCAGCCTCTAATATTTCATTAGAGCTATCTTATGAGGATTATAACACCAATGCATAAGACGAGGATATGTGCAATGATGATGGTGCACATGATGATGTTTTACAATTGGTTAATTATGGTGATTCAACATCCAATCATAGTGTTGATTGCAAATCAGAAATTTTGTCTGGAAATGATATGTCTCAGGGGTCTCATCATTTAGCAACACAATTAAAGGTGAATGAAGGTATGATTGCTACATCCATAGAACATTTTGATGTTGCTCAACAGTTGATGGAAAACTATTGCTTGAGGACTCTGAGGACGCAAGAGCACTTTGATGGTGGAATTTCCCTTGCAAAATTTCAAGCACTCAGAGATGCATTGGGGGTGATGAAAACTAGTTACCTATAGCTGCTATCTGGCAAAGATCATCTTCTCATGCTTGATGGTATTTATTATGATGCACTAAAAAGGAAAGAATAGGAGGTTTATGAGATCACCCATGAGCTTGAGGACACCATGGACTCTTTGAGTAGCACTCAAATGGTTCTTCAAGAGTTAGAGACTCAGATTAATAAGATTAGAGTGGAGTTGAGCTTAGCACAATCATCATCACCTACAACTAGCATTCATCTATCTATGATAGCCTTCGTTGATCACCATACGAATGTACATATTGAGGATGTGGAAACATCCATCTCATTTACAAGTACAGGAGTCACCAATGGGATGAGTGTTTTGGATGAGCATAATGGGGAACAGTATGTTGTAGCAAGTGTTCCTGAAGATGAACCCATTTCAAGTGATGCAAAGAATTTTATTGATAGGTCTTGTGATGAAAAGTTGGATTTTGCAGAGATTTGTGTGATCGACCATAACGTTGTCTCATCTTCTCCATAGAAGGAATGTAGGGTGTCATCTAGTGGGGAAATTGGTTTCCATGATGATATGTTTCCCTCTCCTGGAAGCAAATCAAAAATTCCATTTCATGTAGTTGATTATGATCAATGACCTAACGATTCACAAGGATGGAAAGATCAATTGAAGGCCACAGGAGATAAGGTTGATCAAACCTTAGCTCACTTTGATAGCACCTAAAATTTTGTTGAATATCTCCTTTGGTCAGTTCAATTCAAAAAGGAGAAAGGGATGAAGGGTGGAGTTTCTTTTCCGAGCTTGCAGACTATCAAGCACGCTTTAGAGGTAATAGAATCAAATTACCTCTATTTTCTTTCAGATAGAGACCTTTCCATTAGGGTTATATAGAATGTTTACAAAGTGATTGCAAGGTCTATCCATCACAATTTGAGTTGTGAGTCATTTTTTGGTGGTGGCAGTGAAGTATGGAATCCACATGACTATACTGGCATTCCACTAGCACAAGAAAGTGAGTTTCACCTTGATTGTGTGGTGAGGTGTGCTCACTTTTTTTCTTTCAGCCCAGGTACGAATGATTTGATGGCACATAAGTACAGGTTAGATAAGGGGTTGCACAGTTCACTCTAGTATGATGTGCTTCCATTTTTGATAGATGAATCCAAATCTTGCAGGTTCTATGAGTTATTTTTACCTGACAGTTGCTCATAGAAACAAGAATCTAAATTTTGGCTCATTTGGATTCCAATGGGTATTATAGTGGCACAATGGAAGTCTACAGGTATGGGGTATGATTGACTTATGAATTGGCTATGGGATCCAGGGATTGATTTGGCTAGTGGATTGCTTCATTCTCATGTAGGGGTTGACCAAGTTACAGGGTATAGTGGTTTCATGTTGACACCACAGGATTCTGATGAAGCATTCTATAGATTCATCTGAGACCCTAGTATTTGGCCATGGTATTATAGGTATTGATTGTTTGGGGACAAGCAATCTTGGGGAGGTCATACTGTAATGTCCCCTTTTCCTAGGCAGTGGTCAGGCATTGTGGTTAGTCTACCAGTTGATTCCCGAAGGCTAATAGAGTGTTCAAGGGACCCTTTTGAGGGTAATCTTTGGTTCGACAACAGACCCTTTGGTGCTTATTTTAGTGTTCTTCAGGTCTTCATCCAAATTTATTTCTGGTGCACCTTCCAGAGGCCATTCAGGAGACTTTGATGCATACTTATTATTTATAGTAAGTCGCTAGTATGGTCAGTTTGAAGAGTGTCCATATCTAGTATGGTGGCATAATTATATCCTGGAATTGTATTGGTAATATTGGTCCTATGTATTTAGTACTAATAATGTCAAATAATAAAGTGCATTATTAAAATATATTAAAAGGGGACTTTATATTTAAAGGATATAAGTGATTTTAATGTGCACTTTATAATATAAACTTAAGTGCCAATTTAAAGGGAGATATAAGTGATTATTAAAGTATACTTTATATTATAAGTTGTGCACCAAAAAGGAGGGAAAAGTAAATGAAATGAAAGTAAATTAAATGAGATGAAGTCAAATGAAAATTGAATGTTATAAAAGGGCATTTGAAGGTCATTTTGGTAATTCGTGATTATTATTTTTGTTTTGGGAGAAATTGGGAGAAGAACTTCAACAAGGGTTTATTGGTTTGAAGATTTAGGCTTTCTTAAGGACGAAATCCTTCAGAGAGAACAATTTCTACAGGTGTGGAAGATCACCCAAGGGCATTTGAGAGATAATCTTATTTAGAGGTTATCACAGAGCTTCATTAGTTTCCTGGAGATTATCCTTTAGGGTTGTACAGAGCTTTCAAGATCAGAAGTTGTTATCCAGGTATGAATTTATGTATTTCCCAAAGTATTAATAAAACCTAGAATTAAATTACTTGCAATTTTTGAAAAACTGGTTTATTTGCAAATATCTTTGTTTTTTTTTCCTGGTTAAAACCCTAGATCAAAAAGTCAGAAAGGAAAAATTCAGCAAGTATCCTATCAGGGGTGGGATATTTCACATAGTCTATTATTTATTTTTGTCATGTTTGTTGGATGTTCTCTCACAAGTCCCACCAAGATCAATCACCTTGAGATACGATGGGAACTCATCCCCATGTTTAATGGTTAACTAACCTTGTACCCACCAAGAGCATCAAACTTCTTAAGAGTGTTGGGGCATCCTATTGTTTGTTATTTTCTTGAGAATTAATCCATGCATTAGATACATTGTAACCTTAGTCTTTTATACCTAGTACATAACTTATATTATTATATCAAAATAAGGTTTCTCTCTATATGCCAACATAATGTATCATTCCAAATATCTATATCTCAATGTATCATCATCCATTGTCCTTATTTCTCCATTCACTTATCTTTTTCACTTTTCTTGCATTAATATATTCATATTATTCTATCATTTTTCTTCTAATCATTCTTATTTTGAGAGCTCGCATATGTAACTTTGTGCATGAATCCTCTCTCGAGGTCTCATCATTTAATCTTTCGTAATATAATCCACATGACAGTGGTGTGTCATCACTTTCTTTATATCTTCTAATCCATCTTGATACTTACTTTTTTTCTTTGAAATAATGTTACTTCAAACATCATCTCAAAGAGGGGAAAAATTTAGACACCATAATAAATTCACCTTCACCATCATTATCTCGATATAATTCATGAATACAATTTTTTTCTCATTACCCATTCATCACCCACGACTCCTAATGTCTAATCATTTAATTATTTAACAATTTTTGGTTATTTAATTAAATTATATTAATATTATTCATCAATTTAATAGATTATTATCCATTTAATTATCCATTAATTGTCCATTTAATTCCATTTATTTATTCATATTTATCCATTTATGTATTGCATCCATTATCCATTAATAAATTAGTTTAATATTAATTTTCATCTAATACACACTTATAATTCATTTAATTTATTATTGAATCATTGAAATCCACTTCATCTAGTTGAATCCTAATTATTTCACTCAAACTTACTCCTAGTCTCACTCATCAACGATTCACTTCACTCATTCATGCAATGAGTTAACTATTTCATGCAAATAGTCAACTCCCTCTAGCTCTCTCGTGCACTAAGTTAACTCCTTCATGTAGGAAATTAACTCATCAATTACCTTTGTTATCTCCCCAATAAATTTTATTTGAGCAATAATAATTTATTATAATTAAAAACAAAAATATTGTACAACTCTTCCATGCTTGCCACATCTCCTCATTAGCTCCCCTAATCATGGATCAAACTTGAGATTTCAGATTGAATTTTAGTCATTCATCTAATTCTCCTAAAAATCTATAAATCAAACCCATTTATCATCAATTAATAAGAAATCAACTATACATCCATATTCTATCAATTTGATATCCAAAGAATGCAATTGTTATGTTGTCAAATTGAGCACCCACATTCCAAAACAAGCAAAGCTTCACCCTATATTTGATCTAAGGTTTGCATGTGTAGAATTTAAGTGTTTTGATTATTTGTTTTTAATGCCTATTTTTTTATTATATTTTCATGTAATCAATTGTGTTAGAACACTCTGATCAAATTGGGTCCAAGGAACAAGCAAAAGGGCATGTGTATGTAATTTTTACTATTGGATTTTTCATGCACTTTGATGTGCATGTAATCTATTATGTGAAGATGTGTATCAAAGTAAAAAAGTAGTGGACATGTAAGTTAAATATTTTTAGACACAGAATATAAATCTATGTAAATTATAAAATAATTTATGAATTCTTCTTGCAATGACTACTCTATTAGAAACCCATAAAATAGAAGTGGCTTGCAATAATAGACTGGTTACCAAGAAAGAAAAAGGAAAGAGTTTCAAAGAGATTTTGGATTCTGACAATGGGGATGAGAGTGTGAGGAGTAAGGAGAAGAAGGATGTGGGTGAGGAGGCTTTCTCACGTTATGCTAGCAGCTCCTCCCATGTTTCTGAAATTCTTAAAAGGAGCCCTGCCAGCATTAAAATCAAGGAGGTTAAGCCTTGCACTTCTAACATTGGGGAGGTTAAGGCTCCTATGGAGGAAGGCCAGAGCAAACAGGATGTTTTCTGGGAGGAGATTGTCAATATGAAAAACAAAATTGAGAGCTTGGAGAAAAGACTACAAGAGGTCACTCGATTTGCCTTGAAGATCATGCATAGGTCTACCACTACTCTTTGTTTGCTACAGAAGGATAAGGTTGTGAATGATGCAGTGGGAAATAGTTTTAGTTTTTAGTGGGTTTTCGTTTTTTGACTAGGGTGGGTTGTTTCAACCTTTGTTCATGTCTTGTTTTTTAAAAGAATTTGTTGATATGTTTATTTTCCTCTATAACTGGTATGACCCTCAATGGTCTATGACTTTATATCATGCTATCATGATGGACTATGCTAGTAGCTTTAGATCGGTTGTTTGTTTTTTGTGATGTTTTTGATATGTTCTGCTTAGGGTGATGGTCTAGTTTTTAGACTTACTATCACTGTGTTGTTAGTGTTAATCTACTGTGAATGGCCGTAGTTGCCTTGTTTTAATGGGAAAACACCCTTTTTTTTGCTTCTTTTTATATCAAAAAAATATACCACATATTTAAAATAAGGGGTAACTATAACTTTATTATGATGGGACTATCCTTGAAAAAGAAACAAAAAAAAGGAGAAAGATAAAATATTTTGCGTACTAAAAAAAGTGGCAAAGCTCTAACTATGTAAGAATATCATAATAACATAGATGGATTGATAAAAGCTCCCCTAGACATGGTAATGACTGTGAAATTATCACCACAAAACATAAATCACAAAGGAAAATTAGTGATATATGTGCCCCTTGTCTACTTGGTTGTTTAAAAGGATGTAAGAAATTGAAGGACATGAGGAAAAATGACCATGATAAGGCATTTAAACATGGTAAAAGAGAGCATCATATATGATAAACACATGTAAGAAATAAGCAAAATAAGCAAGATATAAACATCATAAAATCATGTAACATAGGAACATAACAAGGAAAAAGTGATGTATGGGGTGGTACAATAGAGCATATGAAGCATAAGAACCTAGGAACACGCAAAGTAGCAAGGAAACATAGATAGTGCATAGCAGGAAACAAGAATCAAATAAAA
>VDFB02000011.1:4522086-4600561 GCA_007258455.2 Sequoia sempervirens
TAATTATTGCCATAAGTAGTGGTAATGCAGAGCCAAAGATGGACTACATAAATTTCACACTTCTATCAGAGGAGATGAGGAGAAATTCTATAATTGTTGGCTCCCAAGATGCCTTGCATGTGCAAGGTAGGTCCAAAGAGAAAGGTCCTAAAGGGGATAAAAAGAGGGATAAGTCTAAAGGACATTCTAAAACCCTCAAAAAAGTAGAGTAAACTATTGGAATTTTGAAAAAATAGGGCTTATGAAGAATGAGTGTAGGAATAAGAAAAATAATGTTAATACCTCCACAAAAAATTCCTTTGATGATGATTCTAATGCTTTGATTAGTTTAGCTAAATCCATTAGTAATTATGGTTGGCTTATTGATTTAGGTTGCTCCTACCACATGACTCCTCACAAGGAGTGGTTTACTACTTAAAAAGCATATGATGGGGGAGATGTTTTCCTTGGTGATAATATCACACAGAAGATTGTTGGTAAGGGAAAAGTAATATTTTTGTTTCAGTGATAGAAAGATTAAAAATCTTGATAATGTTTTGCATATTTCAGGACTTGTGATAAATTTACTTTTAGTGTCCAAGTTGAATGATTCTAGAATGCACGTGACATTCGATAATTTTGGTTGTAGGTCTATAAGATGGAGTTTGATGATAGAAAAAAGACCTTGGATAGGGACTTTATTTAGGCTAAGCGCCTCTAATTTTTGTAACTCTACCAATGTAACTATCACTGAAAATGCATGTATGTTGTGGCACCATATATTGGGTCACATTGGTGAAAAAATACCTAAGATTATTCTATAAAAAAATATTTTTGATGGTATTTCTAATTATTTTATTGGTAAAAATGATTTTTGTGAACATTGTGTGTTTGGTAAACAAAATAGATCATCATTTTATTATGGAACTAATAAGGCAAAGAGATTATTAGAGATCATTCATATGGATGTATGTGGACTAGTGGATGTTGACTCTTTGGGTAAATCTCCAAGTATTATGTATCTTTCATTGATGATGTCTCAAGATACACCTAGATTTATTTTATGAATTCCAAATCTGAAATTTTCACTAAGTTTAAGGAATTTAAGGCCTTAATTGAAAAGCAATCAAATTATAAGATAAAAGTGTTGAGATATGATAATGGGGGTCAATATTGTTCCAAGAAAATTGATAATTTTTTTAAGCATGTAGGTATTTTTTCATAAAATACTACTCCTTATACTCCCCAAAAAATTAGGATAGCAAAAAGAATGAACCAAACCTTGACGGAAAGATCTAGGATCATGTTGAATGGTGCTAATCTTGATAGATGATTTTGGTTAGAGTTGGTTGGTATTGCTTGTTATTTGATTAATAGATCTCCTTGTTCATCTCTTGTTGATAAAACTTCTTATGAAGCGTAGATAGGTAGAAACCCTTTTGTTTCACACTTAAGGGTCTTTTTTTTGTGAGGCTTTCGTTCATTTTCCTCAAGAGAAGTGATCCAAATTGGATCCAAAAGCATATGAATGCATCGTTATTGATTAAAATGAGAATATAATTTAGGATATAAGCTTTGGAATCCTCTAACCCATAAAATAATATTTTTTATATATGTGATTTTCAAGGAATTTAGAGATTACTCAAGATAAGAGCAAACAATAGAGAAAGATAAAAAAAGCACAATTCAAGACAAAGATTGAGAAGTAGCAAGATGGACATGTGGAATAATAATCGGATGGATTTGAGGATGGAGAAGAAGAGGGTTCAAATAATTCAGAGGATGTACAAGATGAGCACACAAAAGAAGAAGACGAATACAAACAAGTAGATCCCATTACTCCTTCCTTGAGGAGGTCCATAAGGTAACATAATCATGTAATAGGTATAGCCTCCCAATTTTTGCTGTGTATTTTCTTTTTTGAGTACTAATGATGAACCTATATCTTTTAGGGAGGCTCTCTCTTCAGAGGAAAGTGAGTCTTGGTTGCATGACATGCACAAGGAGATGATGGATTTGGATAGTTGTGACCCTTGGGATCTTGTTATTTTCCCAAAGGAAGGAAGCCCATTGGTTGCAAGTGGGTATTTAAAAATAAATTTGGTACAAATGGTCAGTTAAAGCGATACAAGGTCATATTGGTGGCTAAGGGCTACTCCTAGAGAAAGAGAGTTTATTTTGGTGAAATTTTCTTTCCTTTTACTAAATTAACTTCTATTAGATTCCTACTATCTATTGTTATTTCTTGTGATTTTGAGATAGAGAAAATGGATGTTAAAACTACTTTCTTACATGGGGATCTTGAGGAGGAAATTTATATGCAATAGCCTAATAGATTTATTGTGAAAGGAAAAATAATTGGTTTGCAAGTTGAAGAGATATTTGAATGGTTTGAAATAGTCGCCCAGGATGTGGTGCCAAAATTTTAAAGGTTTTGCATTGAATTCGGGTTTTCTTAGGGGTGAGGAAGATCATGTGTTTATATTAAGTTTAATGATGATCAAATATATTGTGATATTGCTATCAGGATTCAATCGATCAAATATATTGTTCATGAGTAACAACAAGGTGATGATCAGGGAGCTTAAGACATAAATTTTTGGCACATAAAATATGAAGGACTTGGGGGCTATAAAATATATTCTTGGGATGGAAGTTAATAGAGATCAAGGTCACATAAATCTTTGGTTAAGTCAAAGTATGTTGATACAATTTTGCAAAGGTTTAATATGCATGACTGTAAGCTAGTTAATATTTCATTTTATATTGGTATTAAATTGAGATTAGATATGTTTCCTAATTCTGATGATTATTTTAAGAATATGTCTAAGGTTCCTTATGCTAGTTTCATTAGTAGTTTAATGTATTTTGGCTTGCACTAGATCAAATATAGCCCAAGCAAAGGGAGTTCTAAGCAAGTTTGCATCTAGCCTTGGTAGATAACGTTGGAATTTTGTTAAGAGGGTGCTTAGATATTTGTGTGGTACTTCTAATTACTATTTATTTTATCATGGTACTGATGATGTGGTCAATTCATTGGACATACATGGTTTTTTATGTAGATTGGGTGGGTGATTAGATAGTTGAAGGTCCACTAACAACTATGTATTTAATTTGTTTGGAGGTGCAGTAAGTTGGATGAGTAAGAGGAAGCCTACAATTATGTTTTCTACCGTTGAAGTAGAGTATATGGATGCTACACATTCCTATAATGAGTTGGTATGGTTATAGAGACTTAGTAATGGTATTGGTTTTGATTGCAATATAGTGAGGATTGGATGTGACAGTCAAAGTGTTATTTGTTTGGCCAAAAATCCTATGTATCATGCTCATACTAAGAATGTTGATGTATAATATAAATTTTTGTGAGAAATGGTTGAGAATGGTAAGGTATAGATTAATAAGGTTGACACTTTGGAAACTTTTACATATTCTCTTACAAAGCCAATGACCACAGATAAGTCTTCTTGGTTTAGGTAGGCCATGGGCCTTGATCACTGTACTTGATTTATTATTTGTATCTCTTGGATGCAATTCCAATGTATAATTTCAAGTGGGAGAATGTTAGGTTAGTTGAAATTAACCTTGTAAACCTATGCCATTTATATGTCTCTGTGTTTCTTGGAAATTGTCCTAGGGGACATGAGATAAATTAATTAAATATTGGCAATATTGAAATTATATTTTCAAGAGGGAATTTAATGTTGGTAGAGATTACACATCACTATAGGAAAAAATATCCCTCCTCTTCGTCCACATTGGGAACGTGAAAGGACTTGAGTGGGACACCCAAGTTTGAAGGGAAACAGGTGTCTATTGGTATTCCATCTCAAAGTTGAAAATTCATTGAGCATCTTGAAAGGTAGAAGATAAAGAGGCTATGGATTAGGAACCCATGTTGGAGACTTGTGCATTTTTTTTAATAGTTTATCATGACTCTTGGTTTACCAAGAAAGGGTCATCAAATTTTGTAAGTGGTTTTGTTACCTCTTGTTCTAGTTTACCATCATGGTTTTACCTCTCACAAGTTCCATACATTGGAGCCATGAGATGATAGTTTCATATTGTGTTATTTGTAGGTGTATGGAAGCATCCAGGTTTTCAAATATCAAAAACGAAGTGTATTATGGTGTATCTCTATTATGAATATTAATAATATATTTTCCCTTTTTTCTCATGTGGATTTTTTTCTCAAAAGGGTTTCTCAATGTAAATCCGGTGTCATATTTGTTTACTAATTTTTCTATTGTGATGAATGTGCAATTACATACATCTAATATAATTTGGTAATATTATTTTCATATTTGAATTCACATACATAAGTTAATAGTGTAGATTAGTGTCACCCTTTTTTAACACAACCACCATCATATCAACACCATTATGCTCCATAAATAAACAGGTATCAATCCATCCATGATATATAACAATACATCTCAACCTCTTAATCTAAATCCTACACATTCATTTTCCCATGAATGGAAGGAAATGAAATACACCTTCAAGGGGATACAAAGAAGGACCTTATTGTTGAACATAGGTTGTCATTGATGAAGAATAATGTTGTCAAAGGGTGTCAAGGTTGTCGAAAATGTCATTGTTGTCAAGGTTATCAAAGATTAAAAAAGATTGTAGGAGTATTAGAATTATCATTATATTCCCTTATCACATATGCATGTTATTTTTTCAAAGGTGTTAATCATGAACAAGTTGTCTCATCAATGAGATCCTATATCAAGTAACATACATTAAGTTTTATTGATGTGACTGCCTTAATGGGAGTTGGTGTGTATTGTATGATTATTATACCATGCAGAGCATGTAGTCAGTATGACTGTGGTGGTTCGAAAGTATGCACAAGGATATCTTTTGGGTAGAGATATTTCTCTAGTAATACAAATATGGTTGGAATTTCTTTTAGAAATGCTTGCTTTGCAGTTTGAAAGGAGAGTATGTCTACACTTGATCTATCAATATCCTAAGTTTTCAGAGGATGTGTTCAATGTACAAAAAGTTTGAAGTGACAAAAGGCTCTTTGTTATTGTTTATCAACCTGTTCAAGTTCAAGGCATGTGTGGTAACGACTAGTAGTGTTTGAAATTTAAATATTGTGTGTGGGGTTAAGATAGGACCTGGTTAAGGTCCCTATTGTAGCACACGACATCATTTTCTTTTGATGTCAATAAAATTGAAATTGGACTGACCTCTTACACCTTTCATGTAAATTTAATTTAGGTCCACCTTATGTTGTCCTAGCTATTTGCAGATCCCTAGCCAACATAGAAGAGTTTTAATGTAATGTCATGTATATATTTTAAATGTTTAGATGCATGTGATGTGACTTGAGTATTAAATGTGAAGCATAATTACATCGGTTGTCTGAAGGGTGTAAAGTGAAGAGGAGGATTGAAGAAAAGATAAATTACATGTATCATAATATCATTTCCTATAAGGAAGAGTGTCAGTAGTGATTCTGGCATATGTATCTGTTGTATTGAAAATCTACAAGCTTTATCATTGTATTCAGGTAGGACTAGTGTTCTACCTATTGTATTGCTTCATCTAGAGATTGTTGTCTCCAGTAGGTTGGTGTCTACAAGCACATCATGGGATTGTTGTCTTCAATAGGTTGGTGCCTACTCCAATGTGTTAAATTCACTTGTACATTTCTACATTGTGAGGTTGTATTTGGGCAATAGATCCAAGCAGCTATTATCACCGTGGTTTTTCCCATCTTGGGTTTTCCATGTATATTTGGTGTTCTTTTGTGTGTTTTATGTTGTTATGTTTTGTTTGTTTATGTGGTGTTTGTTGTCAAGAATCATATATGTTGATAACTGTGGAAAAAGTTAAGAATTATGGAATTGTTTAGATCTACCAATTCACCCCCCTCTCAGTAGATTGTGTGCCCTTCAATTGGTATCAGAGCTAAGTTCCTTTTTAGAAGCCTAATAGCTTAAGGTAGGTATGGGATGGCACAAGAATTTTTTTTCATAAATAAAGAACCAATCTTTGATGGATCAAATTTTGCATTTTGGAAAGTTAGGATGGATTCCTATTTGATGGCTTTAGGAATGGAAATCTAGGTGTCAGTAGTAGAGGGATATGATATTATGAAAAACCCTCCTAGGGATCAAGTCAGAAAGAGGGCTTGTGAACTCAATGCTAAGGCAAGGAATGTTATTTTGTGTGGATTGACTAATTCTAAATTTTTTAAGTGATATAGTGTAAAAAAAATGATATAGGGATAAATTGGAGACTATTTGTGAAGGTGATGACAAATTCAAAGAGGTAAAGCTACAAACTTACGTACAAAGCTTAGTTTGAAGGTTTGAAGATGAGAGAAGATGAGAATATTGCTACATTTATGCTCTAAGTTGATGAAGTTTTCAACTGTATCTGAGGTGTTGGTAAGAACTTAGAAGAGAAGGTTGTTGTGAAAAAGGTACTCAGATCTATCCCTAGAAGGTTTGATTCTAAAGTCTCTATTATTAAAGAAGCTAAGGATCTAAATTCTTTAAAGATGACTGATTTGCATGGAATTCTAACTACATTTGAGATGAGATTTGAAAGTGAATATTCTATAAGGAAAGAGGTTGCATTTAGAGTGTTTACGAAGTAGGTTGATCAAGAATGTGATATTGGATCAAATATGGAAGAAGAAAATTTTGTTAGGAAGCTACAAAGAGGTTCCAATAAGTATAAGGGAAAGATACCTTTTAAGTGTTTCAATTGTGGTGAAGTAGGACACTTTATGGCTAAGTGTCTCCATAAGAATACTAAAAATGTTGAGCAAAATAATTGAAAGAAATCATTTCAGAGAAATTTTAAAGGTCAGAGAAAACACGAGAGTTTCTACACTAATGAGAAAGAATATTACTCCATTGAAGAAGAAGATGAAGACATCTTCAAAGATAAAAAAGAAAAAAATAAAAGGTCGTGTTCATGGGTTTTGAGACTACTAAAGGAGATGTAGAAATGGACTCTGGAAATAATAAAGAAGAGGTAGATCTTGTAGAAGAATTGATGTAAGCTAAAAAAGAAATCAAAAGGCTAAAAAAATAATTGTAGAAGAGGTGAGAGATAAAGAAAAAGTATCTCAGGATTTGAAGAAAGCAAAAAAGATGATTGTTGATCTGAAGACCTAGACTGAAGAAGAAAAAAGTGTTGAAGAATTTCTCACAAAAAAGTTGCTATCAAGAGATAAAGACTATGAGAAGCTGGAAGAAGAAATTATGACAGTGAGAAAAGAGCTTGAGAAAGTGAACCAACAATTGTATATGAATTTTGGAAAGAGTATTGAAACCCTAGATCATATTTTGGGAAGTTAGAGAGTTCTGCATATCAAAATCAAAATAGTTTTTGATGATTAGAAGAATAAGGTGACATAACAATCTATGAAGACTACTAAATCAAGTCTAGAAGTGACAAGCTCCAGAAGTTCAAATTTTGAAACAACCACAGCTAGTTATGAAAGCATGACACATATTGATGGATTTATTGAAGTACAAAACAAAAGAAAAAGATTTGGAAGAAAGGGATACAATACCAGGTTCAATTATCCTTTCTCTAGTTTTTGTTTCAATTATAATAATTTGGTCATAAGGTTGTGGACTATAGAAAAGCTTTGGTAAGAAGAAATAACTTTTTTAGCAACAATGCATTTGTACCTCTATATAATTTTAATATTATTTGTTACAAGTACAACTTTGGACACATTAGAAGGAATTGTAGAAGCAATTTTGTGAGTCCTCCACTACCAAAATTGGAAGAAAAGGATCAAAAAGTAGAAGTCGTGAGTCAGATAAAGTTTGAAAGAAGGTTCCTGAAGAAAAGAAGTTAGAAAATTCAGTGATTGTTCAAACTGCACTACATGCTCAAAAGGAGAACCTGCGGATCATAGACAATGATTGTTCAAGCTACGTGACTGGAGATAAAAGCAAATTCATGAATTTCAAGAAATTTGAAGGTGGTTCTGTGACCATTGGAAATAATTCAATTGCCAAAATATTCAGTAAGGGTACTTTAAGTCTTGATGGTGGTAGAACAAAGACACATGATGTTTTGTATGTTGAATGTTTAAATCATGATTTGTTAAGTGTCAATCAGATGTGTGAGAAAGAATATAAGCTATCTTTTAGTGTTGAAAGTTGTGAAATTAAGGAATCAAGTATCGGTGAAATGATTGCAAAAGGAAGCAAGACAAGCAATGATATTTATCATCTTAGTAAGTTGAATGGTCAAAATTATTTCACTGTCCAGAGAGAATAAAGTTGGCTTTGGCATAAAATGTTAGGACATATGAACTTTGATTATATTGTAAAGATTAGCTCAAGAGGACTGGTTTGGGACATGCCAAAGATTAAGAAGCCTCAATCAACCAACTACAAGCCATATCATGAAGGTAAGTAGACAAGAATAAAATTTATTTCTAAGGAGTATTCCACATCTAAACCATTAGATCTGGTTTACAAAGATCTATGTGGACCTATGAGGACTATAATTCTATAAGGTGGCGGGTATTTCATTATGTTCATTGATGACTACACTAGGATGACTTGGATTACATTTTTGAAAGAGAATTCAAAATCATTTGAGAACTTTAAGGCTTTCAAGGCATTAGTAGAGAATGAAACCATAAGGACAATCAAGGTTTTGAGATCAGACAGAGGTGGAGAATTCACTATTGAGAAGTGTGACATATTTTATGAAAATCATGGGATCCGAAGGTAGTTTTCAACCCCTAGAACTCTGTATCAAAATGGACTTGCAAAACGAAAGAATCAAACTATACTGGAGATGGAAAGAACTATGTTATGTCAAGAAAATCTACCAGAAATGTACTAGAGAGAAGCTACACTGACTGTTGTATCAATTTTGAACAGAGTTCAAATCAGATGTAAGACTAATAAGACACCATATGAGCTATGGAGAGGAAGACCAACATTAGTTAGACACCTCAGAATATTTGGAAGCAAGTGCTACATCAACAAAGATGAAAATTTTTGGGTAAGTTTGATTCCATATCTAATGAAGGCATTTTTCTTGGTTATTTTTTAAGAAGTAAAGCTTATAGATGTTATAACAGAATATTGAAGAGTATAGTAGAATGTGCAAATGCAATATTTGATGAAACTATTCAGTCTACTGGTATTTCAAAAGTAGAAGATGATGAAGAATCAATTCACATCAGTATTGAAGATTTAAAATAAGTTCTTACAAAAACTCTAGCAAAGTATGTTCAAAAAATCACTTTGTAGACCATATTATAGGAGACAAAGATAGTGGGATTCAAACCCGAAAGGTACTTGAGAGAGCAAGTGAGTAGGTACACTTTGCATTACTTTCAAAGATAGATCCTGAATCGTACAAAGAAGAAAGAAAAGAGAAAGGTTGGATAGAATTTATGGAGGAAGAATTGAATCAAATCATGAAGAATGAAAGTTGGGAACTTGTCCCAAGACCTAAATGCAAGAATGAAATTGGAACCAAGTGTATTTTTAGAAACAATTTGAGTGAAGAAGGTGAAGTGATTTGAAACAAGACAAGACTTGTGTGTAAAGAGTATGCTCAAGTTGAAGACATAAATTTTAAAGAGACATTTGCTATGATGGAAAGACTAGAGGAAATCAGGATGTTTTTAGCTCTTTCAGCATTTAGGAACTTCAATGTATATCAAATGGATGTGAAGTTAGGATTCTTGAATGGATAGCTAGAAGAAGAGGTCTACATTGAACAACTAGAAGGATATCAATGTTCTAACAATATGGGTTATGTTTTTAGATTGAAGAAGGCTTTGTATGGACTCAAAAAATATCCCAAAGCTTGGTATTCAAGGTTGGATGGATACTTGTAGGAACAAGGATTCCAAAGAGGACATGCATATAGTAATTTGTACATAAAAATAGAACGATATCAACTATTGATAGTTATGATCTATGTAAATGATATCATTTTTGGTGGTAGTAGTGATGACATGTGCAAGGAATTTTAGAAGGAAATATAGAATGAATTTGAACTATCTATGCTAAGAGAATTATACTTCTTTCTTGGGTTGTAGATTCTACAATCAAATAAAGGAATTTTTATTTCACAACACAAGTACATTAAGGAGATGCTAAGTAAGTGTAGGATGGAAGATTACAAATCAATTGGAACACCTATGATTATATGATTCAAGTTAAGTAAAGATGGTGAATATACTCTAGAAGATTAGACCTTGAACAAATCCATGATTTGAAGTTTGTTATATGTGATAACATCCAGACCAAATATAATACAAGCAGTTGGAATGGTTACCATATTTCTAGTACCTAAAGAAACTCATGTTGAAGTAGTGAAGAGTGAAAACTTCACTTTAATTGCTTACATAGATGCGGCTTGGGTAGAGGATGCATTGATGATTGGAAGAGCACACGTGGAGTAGCATTCTTTCATGGTGACAATTTGGTGTCCCAGTTGAGCAAGAAATAGGATTCAGTTTCTTTATCTACAGTAGAAGTAGTTCATATATTGTTGTAGCATCACGTTGGACTCAGGTTCTTTGGATGAGGTAGAATTTGAAGGAGATGAAGATTGAGTTTGATGAACCTATCTCTATTCTATGTGATAACACCAGTGCCATAAATATTTTAAATAATCTAGTGATGCATTCTATGACAAAACACATTGCAATCAAGTACCATTTCTTGAGGGAGAAGGTTGCAAAGAAGGAAGTAAAGTTGGAGCATGTTGGGACAAAGGAGCGAGTAGCAAACATATTCACAAAGCCACTTCCTAAGGAGATATTTGAGTTTCTCCAAAAAAAAATTGGATTTGTTGCTCCCTCCTCTTGAATCAAGAGGAAGAATGGGTTGAGGGTGGTATCCCTATCACAAGAAAGCTTGGTGGTCTTGCGGATTATTCTCAGAAACAATGAAGCATGGACTTAGGGGGAGTCTACCTAAGAAGCAAGTTTCCAAATTATGTAGGGTACCAAAAATGAAGAAAGGAGGAGAAAGAAGTGTTGTTTTGAGAAACTTGTTAGTATGATTTGGTATCAATAGGAGTGGAGAGAAAGGGGGAGTAAGGTTGTTGACCCTTTGCCATTTATTTCAAAGGGGGGGGGAGTAAACTCAAAATTTTGAATTGCTCAGAAAGAATAATGTTGAATTGCTCATAAATAATAATGTTAAATTGCTTAGAAAGAATAATATTGAATTGCTCAAAAATAATATTGAACTCAAAATGCTACATCCTCCAAAGGGGGAAAGTGAACTCAAAATTCTTCAAAGAAGAAAACATTCTAAGGGGGAGTAAACATATTTGTGTGTTGTCTGCATTTTGTTGTTTGTCATCAATGACAAAGGGGGAGATTATTGAGAATAGGTTGTCATTGATGTCAAAGGTGTGTCATTTATGAAGAAGAATGTTGTCAAAGGGTGTCAAGGCTATCAAAAATGTCACTATTCTCAAGGTTTTCAAAGATGAAAAATATTGTAGGATTACTACAATTATCATTATATTCCCTTGTCGTATATGCATGTTGTGTTTCTGGAGGTGTTAATTATGAAGAAGTTATCTCATCAATCATATCTTATATCAAGTAACATACATCAAGTTTTATTGGTGTGACTGCCTTTCTGAGAGTTGGTGTGTATTGTATGATTATCATACCATGCAAGTATGAAATCAGTATGACTGTGGTGGTTCAGAAGTATACACAAGGATATCTTTTGGGTAGGGAGATTTCTCTGGAAATACAAATATGGTTGGAATTTCTTTCAAAAATGTAGTTTTGTTCTACAATTTGGAAGGAGAGTATGTTTACACTTGTTCTATCAATTTCTTAAGTTTCTAGAGGATGTGTTCAATGTACAAGAATTTTGAAGTGACAAAAGGTTCTATGTTCTTGTCTCTCAACCTATTCAAGTTCAAGGTGTGTGCGGTAATAGCTAGTAGTGTGCGTAATTCAAATCTTGTGTGTGGTGTTAGGGTAGGACCTGATTAAGGTCATTGTGGTAGCACACAATATCATGTTCTTTCGAAGAAAAAAAAAATTGGACTGACCTATTACATGTTTCATGCAAATTGAATTTAGGTACACCTTATGTTGTCTTGACTATTTGCAGATCCATAGGTGACATGGAAGAATGTTAATGTAATGTCATGTATAGATATTTCAAATTTTTAGATGCATGTGATGTGACTTGAGTATAAAATATGAATCATTATTACACCAGTTGTTTGAAGGGTGTAAAGTAAAGAGGAGTGAAGAAAAGAGAGAGCTCTTGTATCATAAAATAATTTTCTATGAGGAAGAGTTTCAACAGTGGTTCTAGCACATGCATGTGTTTTATTGAAGATCTACAAGCTTTATCATTGTATTCTATTAGGACTAGTGTTCTACCCGTTGTATTATTTCATTTGGGGATTTTTGTCTCTAGTAGGTTGGTACCCACAAGCACATTAGGGGATTGTTATCTCTGATAGGTTAGTGCCTACTCTAGTCTGTAAAATTCACTTGTACATTTTTGCATTGTGAGGCTGGATTTGGGTAGTAGATCCAAGCAACTATTCTCACTATGGTTTTTCTCATCTTGGGTTTTCCACGTATATATGGTTCTCTCTTGTGTGATTTACATTGTTATGTTTTATTTTTTTATGTGGGGTTTGTTGTAAAGAATCATATATTTTGATAACTATGGAAAAACCTAAGAATTTTGGATTTGTTTAGATCTATTGATTCACCCCCCTCTTAGTACATTGTGTTCCCTTCACTTACACCAAAAAAGAATATATAAATTTGATGAATTATGTCCCTACCCCTTTGAGAATTAAAAATAAATGATAAATTTCCATAAGAATATCAAGATACCAAATTTTGAAAAATAAGAGAAAGGGAGACCCCTGAGATCGTGCCAAAAAATTTCATGGCATGCCAAGAAGTTTCCTATAAAAACATATACCTTATGAGACTCTTTCCTCATAGTTTAAGAGGACAAAAACTTGAGTGGTTTTTAGACCTACCTCAAGGATCCATTCAAAATTTTGATGACTTGGTGGAGATATTTGTAACCCATTTCTCCTACAGCATTGAACATGAGTTAACTATGCTTGATCTTTGCAACACCAACCAACAAAATGAGTTAAGTTTTTCTTTATTCCTTCAATGATGGAGGATTCTCGCTAATTAATTTCCTTGGAAAATACAAAAAACAACTCATCAAAATAGCCTTTCATTTATAATTCCATTCCATATCCAATTTTAATGAAATTAATGAGAAGGGGGTCACCATTAATAAATCCCTTGTTGCAAAAGGTCAATTAAAAATATATAACAAACACAAAGATAACAATAACAAAACCAATGAAATAAATAGTAAAAAATTGTTAGTGATGAAGTAACTAACTCCAAAGTCATTTAGACTACACAAAAAATACATGAACAAATAAATCCTAATGTCTATAAAATCCAACAACAAACCCATGTTATACCACAAGGACAACCAAAACCCCCATTTTGGGGAGCCTATTAAAGTTTTATTTCAAAAACTCATCCAAGAAAACCTAATAAAAATTATATTCACAATACCTTTTGATGAGAGTAAACCCAAATCTACATGGTACATAGAAAATGAGTATTGTGAGTACCATCACATCAAATTCCACATCATGTCAAGATGCATAGAACTCAAAAATCATATCCAAGGTTTCATCGATGATGGTGAAGTTGAAGTGGAAGGACATAAATCCCCCTTTCCTAATGGTAAATTAGAAATATATCAAGATCCTTTTCCCAAGCATGATCAAAAACATCCATGCATGTCTAGAAATGGCCCATCCCAAAAAAATCACATTAATAACATCCATAGACATAACATATCCACCTCATATGATTCCATAGGAGGCACATTAAATAAGCTTTCCCACAAGTAACCTATATCTACCCTTTCAATCCTTCATATCCTATACCTTCATAACAATAATCCATCACATCTCAATTCTTTTAAGATTTTCTCCAAGGGCTATTTATAAAGGATCCTAAGAAATAATACACAAATATAGTTATTTTACCTTGCCATACCAAAACTCTGGTATTATCCACATTGTCATTAATACCAAATTCATCCAATCCCTCAAATCTATTAAATCCCACATTCATGAGCATCACAAATCCATTTACCATCCATGCACTAATCCATAATAAAAATCACCACTCCTCCTTCATCTTTTCCAAACATATCCAACTATGTCAACAACTTGCTCCAAAGGATACCCAAGTGCTTCCCATATATAATCTTGAAATCCAAGCTAATCCAATCTTTGATAAAAAAAACTTATCCATGAACTATATATCCTAGATTGAACAAATTCATGCACTCCATCACCTACCAAGCCTACTCTAGAGTGTCCTATTCAAAATCCATTATTATCATGCCAAAATATTGAGTCCATCCAAGAATCCACCATCCATATCCATTGTCACAGTTGGATCTATGTTGATAACATAGTCCAAATCATGAAGAGACAAGATCTAAAATTAATAAACATCAAGTTACCCAAATCCTCCCTATAGATGATCTTGACCTTCAATCTCATCCAATTTTTATCAAGATCCCATCTCTCTATAATTCCACAATGATCCCATCTTCCCTTTCTATCCCATACATGATCACAAAATTGAAGTTTATTCCATTCATATTCCAATAACCTTCACTTCCTAATATTATATATTTGTCTCCCCTAGTATGATAAAATAAATGGCATGACTCATGTCAAACATGTTGATAAAAAATATAATATGGATCATATCAACATTCCAAATTATGAAGTGACAAAAATCATGAACAAGGAGAAATCCCCAATATCTTATCAACCAAAATCATCCATTAGTGCTAAAGAAGATAACCAACATTGATGAATCCCAACCACACAAATATGGGCTAGCATCTTGTTTCTAGAACGACACATACCTTATTGAAAATAGAATCAATCAAAAAATGTAGTATTAATGAAAAGGATTATACCTACATGAATAAGGAATTTTTTATCCAGTACACTTTAGTGTAAATCCAAGATATCAAGGTCTCAACTATTCATTGATTATGAAATATAATGATGTTAGTGGTACGTCAATGATATTGGGGGAAACTTCATTTGATGTAAGAATCAAAATAGGGGCCATATATAGTCCTTACCTAAATATTTTTGCTAGCACTCCTCTCATTCACACCATAAAACATCATTCCCAAATCCTTCAACCTATATTAGGACCAACAAAAATAAGTCTTACAAAGTAAAATATTAAAATCCTATTTCAATGCCAGTGAATCAAACAATCAAAGTGGAAACATGAAGTTAAAATGGATCTTAAAGAAAATTGGATCAAGCAAAGCACAAACTCCAATTCTAATAATGAATTAAAATGTGGATCCATATACAAAAAGGCCTCCCACAAAGATCATAGGTGCCCACATCATTCAAAATGGTCTTTAATCCCAATATGCAAGGTGCATAAAAAAAATTGTCCCAAACACACTCACAATTCAACATCCACACACCATCTTCCACCATCCCAAGTTTGGAACATAATTGATTTTACTTATAAACTACTAAATATTTCATCCATATCTCATATCCCATATCACAATCTAACATCTCACCTAAAATATAACAATCCTAATTCACACATTCACCATGTCCTAGTAGCAATAATTTATCATTAGGACTCTAATAACACTCTATCACGATGTATACATTTAGATAAGGTCAATCCTAGTAACGAAAATGATCATAATAATGTCTATGAGTTATATACAAGCGCCACGAGTTTGGAAGTAGCTCCTCTATACAGATCACTATTGTCATATCATGACACCAACATCTACATCAACACTATCAAGTGGACCAAAATAGTTGATGGTCATTCAAAATCCAAAACACAATACAAAAGAAAAGAGAGAGAGACCATAAGTAAAGATAAATAATATGTCCATTAATGAAAACCATTCTTTTGGCACTTTTGACAAGTACCATGATAAAAACTCATTTATGGGTGTCATACATAAAATTGACTATCTATATTTATCATTCTAATTAGGAGCACATTGTCTCATCCATCACACTATTTTTTATGACATCATCATCCATCCACTCCATATAATCTCCCCTATTCACCTTGGTCTTGACAAAAATCAGGGGCACAAACTTCAAAGCATGCTTTTGGAAAACTGTTGACATGGCCATTCTTTTTTAACCATATGCCATCTAATTTCATGCTATCAACTACATATTACAATCCAAATCCTTTGCTTGGATTAACCTATTATCCCATTGTGAGGTAGTCCTTGGAAGTAAAATCCCTTATCTTAATTCAATTTCAACATTTTTACACCATCATCCCCATCCATAACCTATTGATTTCCATCACACTAGTCCAATCCTCCATTCATAGTGTCTCATGCCTTGTTAGACATTAGGGTTAGGTGATTACATCCTACTTTAAAATAAATATTGATGTATATCTTTTAGCTCAATGGATTTGTATCCCTTCCAATAAATGAGTTGCATGCATTTATCCATGATCCCATGAACACACTTTCATTCCCCACCCATGTATACCATTCCATTTTCCATCAACAAGATATCACATAGCAATATTTGCTTCATACACAAACTACATACTTGTAATATTGTGATTTTCATGTCACATCAAGAACTAAACATCAACCTCGATAACATACAATTTCCATATCATTTTTTATCATCCAAATTTCATATTTCATCCATCATTTATGTTGTAGAATGAACCCTCCCCCACATTAGGTATACTCATCATCTATTTATCCTATTAGCATCTTGGAAAGAGGTATCACTATTGTATGTCAATTAATAAATCATTGTTTACTTTGATTTATCTTTCTAATCTTTGATTTACCATTGGTATTTCATCTTTTTTTATCTCTTTGATCTTTTGATTCATCTTTTTTAATATTTTGATAAATCTTCAGACCCATACTATACCTACTCATTATAATCACAATCATTATATATCATGGTGTGCTTTGATTGGTATATATTGTGGCATAGTGTAATGTCCCATTTTAATAGGCAGGGGTTAGCCATTGCAGATAGTCTACCAACTGGTTCTTGTAAGCTAACAAAGTGTTCAGGAGACCCTTTTGAGGGTAATCTTTGGTTTGACAGCAGACCCTTTGGTGCTTATTTTAGTATTCTTCAACTCTTCATCCCATTTTATTTGTGGTGCACCTTCTGGAGGCCATTCAGGAGACTTTGATGCATGCTTACTATTTATAGTAACTCACTAGTATGGTCAATTGGCAAAGTGTCTATATCTAGTATGGTGGCATAATTATATCCTAGAATTATATTGGTAATATTGGTCCTATACATTTAGTATTAATAATACCACATAACAAGTGCCACGTAGTGGCTAGTACTTGCCTTTATAGTATTTTAGTTTAATAAAAAAAATTAAGTTTTATTAATGTGAGTTTTGTTAATTACAGTATTAACATAATCATTTTAATCATTATAATGTAGATTGTAAGATAATGCATTCCTATATAATAAAAGATAGTTACATGCATTTATATTAATGTTAATAATTATTAATCTCATCTTAATTATATTATATAAAAATCAATTATCTTATATAAAAATAATTACGTATTAAATTTGTAATATTAGAAAAATAATATAAATATCAAACAAAATAAAAATCAAATCAAATGATAGTATAAAATAATTAGAAGAAAAAAATGATAATTATTATATAAATATAAAATTTATCTAATAATTATGTTACATAACAATATGTATAATATAATATAAATTTATTGATTATATTATACTAACTAATATTTATTGATTATATAATGTAAATTTAAATAATATTTTTTATTTATTTATAAATGGGTTGATTATATAATATAATAATAAGAAATAATTAAATAATAATTATTAAATTAAACCTATTGTAACCAAGCTTGAAATTTCAATTACATATGTCAAAAGTACTGACACATTTGAAATGTTTTGGAAATCTAAAACACATTAATCAAAGTACTACCCCCTTTGTGTGCTTTTCAATAAATTTGTATTTGGGAGAGAATTTTTAGCAATACGTTTTTAGTACTTAGGCATAGTACTATTGTAATGAGTTTCACTTTTTTTAGTTAACTAGTTATTAATAATTTAGTTTTCAACCAATCAAAAATAATATCTAAACAAAAATTAAAATAAAATTCAATTTTGTAAAGTCAACTTGTAAAATATTTAACTTTATAAATCATAAAAAAAAATAAAAAAATTGTGCATATGATTGGTTAAAAAAGTTTTGTGTTATTGGGGATAAAGCAAATTAAACATTTTTTTAAGGAATGATTTTTCATTTTTTGCTTTATAAAATAATTTCATTAAATCTTTCTAAAATAAATAAATGTTATTTATTTTGACATTTTTAAAGAATAGTTTTTTTTATGTATGTAATTGTTATTTTTTTATTAAAGAAAATCTTACAAAAATAAATTAACTATTTTATAAAGATTTGGATTCACACTATTAAAAAAAAAATTGAATTATTCTTTCCTCTATGTTTTTCATATTTTATGGTATAATTTGATTATATATGTGCTCCTTCTTCTTTTCATTAATAATATTTTTTCATCATGTATATGTTTATATTAATTTATATTAATATATATATATATATAGTTTCTTCAACAAAATTATAACCTATAATATATAGGTATATAAGATAATATATAACTTAATGTAGGTAATATATATATATATATATATATATATATATATACTATTTCTATTTATATGTTATATTATTACAAGTAATAATTGGTAGGTAAATAAGTTAACCTAATATATTAATTTATATTATATAATAGTTTATATTAATGTATATTATATATTTATATACAATATAATATAGGTTATTTTATTTTGTAGGCTCTCCTTTTATATATATTTATATATATTAATAAACTATCTTAATTGACTACCATGTTAATTATAATATTAATATTATTATATTATTTCTATTAATATAATTAATATAATAGTAAATCACTATATTAATAATTATAACAATATTTTAAAATATATTAATATTATAATATTACCTATTTATATAGTTTATATAATATAATTTATAAATTAGGATATAATATATTTATTATATTAACAGTATATTTAACTTCAACTATAATATGAAGATTTCACTATCAAATTCAAAATCAACTAGAATCAATCTAAGAATTATTTTTAATAATAAATCATTTGATTATTTAATGTTTATATTCTAAAGAACAAACTCAACTTCAACTTTATTAGTCATAGTTATGTCTAGTACAAATAATTCATTATATAAATATTCAAAATATTCAACTTTAATTTTTTTGAAAAAAAATAACACCAAACAATAAATATTTATTCCAATTTATTTTATTTTCAAATATTTAACATCAAACAAGATATTTACATTACATAACCAAAACATATAAAAAAACCAATGCTATTAATCAAACAAAACACAAAATACAAAAGTCAAAACTAAAATACAACAATTAAAAAAAATTATATTTAATTTTATTCTCATTAATTAAACTTACATTTATTTTTATTCCAACTCTACAAATCTCTAACGAATACTACAAAGGCAAGTACTCACCACTACATGGCACTTGTTTAATTTTTAAAATATTTGCATCATCTCCTTGTCTTTTTAAATTAAATTGGTGTATAGATAGGCGATCTCTCCAAAGCTTAGTGGAGAAGCTTGAGATGTATTAAATAATAGGTAAAATAATAGTTCAATTTCTTAAAAATGGGCAAGATGTACTTAATAGGCAAAATAATAGTTCAATTTCTTAAAAATAGGCAAGATGTACTTAATAATAGGCAAAATAATAGTTCAATTTCTTTAAAATAGGCAAAATAATAGTTCAATTTCACTTTTCCTAAAAAACCGTCACTAACACATCAAACTTCTTAGCCAATCATATTCACACAAAAAAAAAATCTAATTTATAAAGTTAAATATTGTACAAGTTAACTTTAGAAAATTAAATTTTATTATATTTTTAAAAAATTATTGTTTTTGATTGGTTGAAAGCTAACTTATTACTAACTAATTAACTACAAAAAACAAAATTGATTGCAATAGTATTGCCTAACGGCAAGTACTAATAAAGTGTGTTATTAAAATATATTAAAAGGGGATTTTATATTTAAAGGATATAAGTGATTTTAATGTGCACTTTACAATATAAACTTAAGTGTCAATTTAAAGGGAGATATAAGTGATTATTAAAGTATACTTTATATTATAAGTTGTGCACCAAAAAGGAGGGAAAAGTAAATTAAATGAGATGTCAAATGCAAATTGAATGTTATAAAAGGGCATTTGACGGTCATTTTAGTAATCCATGATTATTTTTTATTTTTTTTGGGAGAAATTGGGAGAAGAACTTGAGCAAGGGTTTGTTGGTTTGAAGATTCAAGCTTTCTTGAGGATGAAATCCTTCAGAGAGAACAATTTCTACAGGTGTGGAAGATCACCCAAGGGAATTTGATAGATGATCTTATTTAGAGGTTATCACATAGCTTCATCAGTTTCCTGGAGATCATCCTTCATGGTTTTACAGAGCTTTCAAGATCAGAAGTTGTTATCCGGGTATGAATTTATGTATTTCCTGAAGTATTAATAAAACTTGGAATTAAATTACTTGCAACTATTGAAAAATTGGTTTATTTGCAAATATCTATGTTTTTTTTCCTGGTTAAAAAACCCTAGATCAGAAATTCAAACAAGCAAAATTCAGTAAGTAAATATCCTATCAGTAGTGGGATATTTTAGTGGTATTCGAGCATAGATTTCCTGCCATCCTGTGTTGGTTTTCAAAAATAAAATTTCGAACTTCTAGAGTTTGAAATTTGTTGGAGAGTATTGGGTGAAATATCAAGAAGATATTTTTATTTGGAAGGGTTCAGGTTTTAAATAAATATTTTTAAAAAAAAATTGTCGGTGACTTGATTGTATGCCTGCTTGGTTGATTCTATATTGAGAACAAGCTAATTACCTAGCCACCTCAAACTTAAGGTAAACTATGATAGTGAGATAATCTAATGTGGAGAAGCAAATACCCAGCGCTGGCATTTCAAGTTGGGAGAAACAAAAGGTGCAGGGAATAAAAGAATCTCAACCTTTTTAAAAATTGTGAATGGTGGAAATTTCAAGACTCATTCACTAGCTAAAAAAGACAAGAGTTGAGAAATCAGAAAAGTCAAATAAAGACATCACATAAGACAAAGTGTGTGGATTTAAGGAAGAGAATATTTTTATGATTGAAATGTTGTCACTCCCTTAAAGGAAATCGGGAGCTCCTTAAGTGCTTGCTCTACCATACTTAAAGGAGACAATTTAATAAGGCATGGCTTTTAATTTCTTCAACACAACCATTTCATTCTCAAAGAGTCGCTTATTATCTCACGTGGTATATACGACAATTTTACTAGTTTCTGCACAAGCTTGAAGAGGGTCTATGTGTAAGTTGATATTAAAGGTGGTCAAATCTTACTAGTTGTCATGGCTAAATATAGTCAAACTGTGGTAAACATTTCATAACCACACCAAATAGAAACAGAAATCAAGCATCGTGTGATAAAGAAAGTGTTTGAAGACACATTCAAGGATAAACTAAGCTACCAAATTAATATAAGAAACTCGTGGATGCATAAAAATTATATCAAGTCATTTTGAATAGCCACTCCTACTACAAAAAAGTCATGACATATCATGCAGACTATGCTAGTCAACCAGATGAGATAATTCATTAAGATTGTAGATGTCGCCAGCAACATTGGAGTGTTAGGGAGAAATCATGGTAATAAGGGGATTCGATGACTTGATTCATATCCATGCTTAGGTTTTTAGAATTAATCATAGGTTTTAAGACTTCCATCTCCAATAATATTTAGTGCCACCTCTATAGTGGTGAAAACTTAAATAAATCCATAAGCCAAATAGAGACAAATCAAGGAGTTAAATATATTTATTTAGCTCAAGGAAGAAAAAACAATAGGTAAGACAAAGTGTCGTGTCTTGAAGGATATCACTGGTCAAAGTGAAATAAGCAAGCAAGCGTAGATAGAGGACAAGACAATAATAATTATGGATTATTACTGGTATTGAGGCTCGGAAATCATCTCCACACATTAGCGACTTCCTGGCACATGATCATGTGAGTCTTCCTCTACTAGACATGGGTTTGAGACAACTTTCTAGGCAATATTTGTTGTGCTATAGGTTTCCACATGAATATCCCAGGTTTAAATATCTCTTTGGTTTGTCTTGTTTGATGTAAATTCTGATCAGAAATTCATAATGTTTATGGATTGTGTATTGAAGATGAGGTGTTGAATAAACAATATCCAGATCAATAATTTTGTTATAATCTTTATGTAAACTTGGTTATTAAATGAGTTTGCAAATATAGCATGTTATTGGGATATTATACTCTCAAACTAGGTCGACATCTGTTGGCTTTCAGTTGTTTATTGTGATTTTTTTCCTTGATGTCAAAATTGATTGGCTTGGGTAATACGTGATACATCATCATTGGTGGTCATTCATGGCTTTGATCATAATTCTATGCTTGGCATCTTGGCATCATTGTGTTACTTATCAGTTACAGTGATTGGCTCTAATTTGTGGCCTTGTTCAGTTATACTGATTTTTAGTTTCTTTCAGTTTTCAGTTATTTGATGATGGGTACTTCAGTGGTTACATGGCATATCCACTTTGATACTTTTGGAATGTCTTGGTTATTGGCATTTCAGTTGGCATATTCAATTCATGGCATATTCAGTTCATTTTCACATGCTTGGCTTCAGTATCTTGGATAGTGTTTTGGCTTTGGTTTACTTTCGGTTCTTGGTTCAGTTTGCTTTATTGGACTAATCCTTTGGATTTATGTGCAGTGATCATGGATATGTTTGAAAGTTGTTTCAGGTGATATCATTTCAGTATACTTATATCATTGGTTCTTCATTGATATCTATAAATGTGTTTCATTGTTATTTGGTGTTTTTACATTGATAAGGACTCACATTTATTCATGTATATATCAAGATGTAGGTTCAATGACGTGTATATCTGCAAAGTTTTTGAGATTATGTCATTGGCAATATGGTTGTTCACTTTGGCATTCACAAGTGCTAGTAACAAGTTTATAAAATGGCATCTACAAGTTATATTGGCACTTGGTTCTTTGGGTTTCAATCTTTCACCAAGGCAATATTTTATCACTTGCATTATATTGGTTTACTTGGCTTCACCTTGGTTTCACTTGGTGTTAAAATCTTTCACAAGGGGACATAATACACTTTGGCATCGGTGGTTTTTGTTTCACTTAGCAAATATATGCTTTGTAAAGGTGATCGAGCCCCTATGGTTTCAAATGGTAAATGTTTATTACCTTGGACAGTCAATGACATATTTCACTTTGGTATTATTTATTTGCATCAGTCTATTTCATAACACTTGGGAAGTAGACAGGTTATTGTAGTTTTTTATCTTGGACAATCGATGATTACTCACTCTTTTTGCATTGAGCATATGTTAGCTCACGTGGACTCAACAACATTATTATGTTTTTAGTTGCTTATTATATTTTTGGATTCCAAATGATGTTTAACATCATTTGATGTGGATTTCAATGTTTATACATTTTTAACAAAGTCTTCGAAGACTTAGAGATCAAAAGGTAAAAAAAAAAAAGGAAATGAGAAAGAGATAAGAGTTTGTTACACATAGGGTTTGAAACCCTAACTGTTTCTGCAATGAACAATGGTAGTTACAGGTATCTACGCGCTGGAAATTCAATGAACTATAGTGTTGACTTTAGTGAGGTAGTTATGAGGTTTTCTCAACTAGTTGGTAATGTCTTTTGGCCGCCATGATAGGTATTTGTTCTCAAATATGGAAAGATCTTGTATCGTTTTATAAGCATAAATAATTATGGTTAAGGTTTTATGGAAAATGGTTTCAGTTTATACAATAACCAGAGTTATTCAAGGGTTCACAGTTAATGTGTTTTTCAACAAGTTTCTTTGTATATTCTTTTGAACCCATTGTGGGTTTCATGATTCTGTTACATACATCTAGTTTTCTCTCAAACCCTGGTTACATTTGCAAAAGGCGTTTTAGTTTCTTGAAGGTTTATTCATTGTATATAAGCAACACAGTTTTTCACTGTTGTGTAGTGAGATATTGGTTAAGATAGCAGTAACTAGAAGAGAAAATGAGTTTATCTCCAATCTTCTTTTAAAACAAATATAATCATGAAGAGATCAAGTGAAGCAAAGGATGAAAACCAAGAGAGAAGCAAAACGTAATTTTCATTGATTATGCCCAAGACATGTTTCGGGGAATTCCACCCCTCATCAGTTGGACTGAACCATACAATGCATCAATTACATAGGAGTATAAATAGAAAAAAAGTGGAGACAAATCCACTTAAATTTTAAATTTAAGTGGATTTGTCATTCGTTGCCTCCTTTTTAAATTTTAGATTTAATTATTTAAAATTTACTAAGAATTTTGTCTTCGAAGTTTGAGACGCTTTTTGATGCGTTGGAGTTTGCATTGTAAGTAGAGTTGACTTAGTGGATTTGTCTCCACAGTCTATTTATACTCCCATGTAGTTTCATTGTGGTATGGTCAGTCCAACTGATGAGGGGTGGAATTCCCCGAAACATGTATTGGACATTATCAATGAATAAAATTACATTTTTATTTTGCAACTCCTTCAGGTTTCTTCCATTGCTGCAAGTGATTGCCTAAATTTTTTGAACCCTAAAACGTTTCATCTTTTCACGTTTTGCCTTTGGAAATTTTTCCTATCGCAGCTCTCTCCTCGTCATCCATTCAACTCTTCATGTTGCTCAGAGCATTTTATTTGCTTCAGGTTTCGAGAGATGGCGTTTTGGCTGCGTCTCGGTTTGGCATTCGTTGCCTCCCTTGTCTTCGATCCTCTGCTGGTTTGTTTATGTGGCCGCTGCCGCCGAGTCTTCTGTTGGCTCCTCATGGCCGTAGCCTTGACTCCCACTGTTGCCGTCACTTCGAGCTCTTCGAGCTCTCTTCACCAGCTTGGGCTGTGTCTTCTCGGCCGACTACCGCTGCCGCCGCTTCCGTGTTTGGCTTCGTCGTCGCCTCTGTCGCAGCGGGGCCTCTTGTTCTTAAATATGTTGCGACCCACACAGCCCCCGCCATTTTGGAGCCTCTTCCTCCGTCGCTGCGTGTTCTCATGCTGCTTCGTCGAGCTCTGCCGCCGCCGTGGAGTCCTTCCTTCACCGTCGTCGTCCCTGTTGCTCGAGCCGCTTCTGCCTTGGTCTTCTCCACTGCCGCCGCGCCACTGTTGGTCTTCGGCCCCCGCTCTGTAGGTTTGTTTGGCCTGCTGGCCCGTGCCCCATTTCCTCCAGCTCGCCGATCTCTTCGGCCTTTGCTCCTCTTTGGTGGTTCGTCGCCGACGCCCATGTCGGGCTCCCCTCGCCGAGCTCCTCTCGGCTCCTTGCCGCGACTGTTTCTCTTCGCCACGCTAGCTTTTTTGCCACGCTGGCCCTTCTTCACAGTCTGCTACCCTTTGGTGTTTTCGGGCCCTCCGCTGGCTCTCTGCCATGTGCCCCGTCACCAACCTTCCGCCTTTGTGCAGGCCCGTGCTTCTTTTGCGCCCCTGCCTTTGGCGGCCCGAGCCCTGACATTGTGGTCTTCTCGCCCGCGCGTGCACGTGTTTTCCTCCTCCTGACACTTCAATGATCGACCCTTGTACCGTTCATTCTCCGGTTCTTTTCTTTCGGACACTGCTCCCATGGGCTCTTTCGGCGTTTTGGATCGTGCATCATGTCTCCTTCAGACAGCGTGCCTCTTGTAAAAGAGTGTGGTCCCCCCTTGTTCTTTTTTTTCGTTTAGTTTTTTTCAAAACTTAAACGTTGGACTCGGGGGTTATCCTAAACCCTAAACCTTTTCGGCCTTCGTGCCAAAAAGTACCCGCACGTTCCTTTTTAAATTTTAGATTTAATTATTTAAAATTTATTAAGAATTTTGTCTTCGAAGTTTGAGACGCTTTTTGATGCATTGGAGTTTGCATTGTAAGCGGAGTTGACTTAGTGGATTTGTCTCCACAGTCTATTTATACTCCCATGTAGTTTCATTGTGGTATGGTCAGTCCAACTGATGAGGGGTGGAATTCCCCGAAACATGTATTGGACATTATCAATGAATAAAATTACATTTTTATTTTGCAACTCCTTCAGGTTTCTTCCATTGCTGCAAGTGATTGCCTAAATTTTTTGAACCCTAAAACGTTTCATCTTTTCACGTTTTGCCTTTGGAAGTTTTTCCTATCGCAGCTCTCTCCTCGTCATCCATTCAACTCTTCATGTTGCTCAGAGCATTTTATTTGCTTCAGGTTTCGAGAGATGGCGTTTTGGCTGCGTCTCGGTTTGGCATTCGTTGCCTCCCTTGTCTTCGATCCTCTGCTGGTTTGTTTCTGTGGCCGCTGCCGCTGAGTCTTCTGTTGGCTCCTCATGGCCGCAGCCTTGACTCCCACTGTTGCCGTCACTTCGAGCTCTTCGAGCTCTCTTCACCAGCTCGGGCTGTGTCTTCTCGGCCGACTACCCCCGCCGCCGCTTCCGTGTTTGGCTTCGTCATCGCCTCTGTCGCAGCGGGGCCTCTTGTTCTTAAATATGCTGCGACCCACACAGCCCCCGCCATTTTGGAGCCTCTTCCTCCGTCGCTACGTGTTCTCATGCTGCTTCGTCGAGCTCTGCCGCCGCCGTGGAGTCCTTCCTTCGCCGTCGTCGTCCCTGTTGCTCAGGCCGCTTCCACCTTGGTCTTCTCCACTGCCGCCGCGCCGCTATTGGTCTTCGGCCCCCGCTCTGCAGGTTTGTTTGGCCTGCTGGCCCGTGCCCCGTTTCCTCCAGCTCGCCGATCTCTTCGGCCTTTGCTCCTCTTTGGTGGTTCGTCGCCGACGCCCATGTCGGGCTCCCCTCGCCGAGCTCCTCTCGGCTCCTTGCCGCGACTGTTTCTCTTCGCCACGCTGGCTTTTTTGCCACGCTGGCCCTTCTTCACAGTCCGCTGCCCTTTGGTGTTTCTGGGCCCTCCGCTGGCTCTCTGCCATGTGCCCCGTCACCAACCTTCCGCCTTTGTGCAAGCCCGTGCTTCTTTTGCGCCCCTGCCTTTGGTGGCCCGAGCCCTGACATTGTGGTCTTCTCGCCCGCGCGTGCACGTGTTTTCCTCCTCCGGACACTTCAACGATCGACCCTTGTACCGTTCATTCTCCGGTTCTTTTCTTTCGGACACTGCTCCCGTGGGCTCTTTCGGCGTTTTGGATTGTGCATCATGTCTCCTTCGGACAGCGTGCCTCTTGTAAAAGAGTGTGGTCCCCCCTTGTTCTTTTTTTTCGTTTAGTTTTTTTCAAAACTTAAACGTTGGACTCGGGGCTTATCCTAAACCCTAAACCTTTTCGGCCTTCGTGCCAAAAAGTACCCGCACGTTCCTTTTTAAATTTTAGATTTAATTATTTAAAATTTACTAAGAATTTTGTCTTTGAAGTTTGAGACGCTTTTTGATGCGTTGGAGTTTGCATTGTAAGCGGAGTTGACTTAGTGGATTTGTCTCCACAGTCTATTTATACTCCCATGTAGTTTCATTGTGGTATGGTCAGTCCAACTGATGAGGGGTGGAATTCCCCGAAACATGTATTGGACATTATCAATGAATAAAATTACATTTTTATTTTGCAACTCCTTCAGGTTTCTTCCATTGCTGCAAGTGATTGCCTAAATTTTTTAATATCCTTAGTTGTTTTTGAAAGGCTCAGTCATTTGACAGCCTTCTTAAGGTTTTATTGAATGTCATATTACTGGTGAGTTGTTAAGGTTTTATGACTGCAAATCAATGTAGTTCTAAGGTCTTAATGGTTTATCATTTGCGACATTTGTAAAACTGGGAGTTGGTGCTCCTAACTTGAAGTGGGTGCTTCAATTTGTACTTGGAGTTGGTGCTCCTAACTTGAAGTGGGTACTTCAGTTTGTACTTGGAGTTGGTGCTCCACATTGTTATAGAGTTGGTGCTCTTTGTGATCCATAATTAGAGGTTTACAAATTAACTTGTAAATTAAATCTAATTACAGTAATTTCCTAATCTAATGCAGAATTGTGTGATTATGCTTTTTAACCGTTGAAATTACAATAAGGTACACTTTAAAATCAATTATTGAAAAATAAACTGAATTGAACTAGAGAGAAATTGAGACAGAAGAGAGAAGAATGAGACAGAGAAATAGAAGGATCACAATGCACAGATTGATAACGAAGTTCATCCAATGTGGACTACGTCTTCGGGTCCGCTTCTCAATGCTGGGACCGCTTTATTGATATCGCCAAGAAAAATTATGCTTTGTTACAATACCCAAGCTCCAAGAACCTGCAGTAATCTCTCCACAATCTCTCACTCTTTTACAATTTTTGGTGTATGCAAACACCTTGTAATTTTCTCTCAAAAAAAAACTCTAACTCTCCACCTTTTCCAATAATTTATAATCTCTATTTTTCTCTCCAAGAGAATTCTTCCTATTACAAGGAAATAAGACCCCTTTTTATACAAATTTATTTGCTAATATGGCTTTAACCATATTATTTTGCAAATATTGCATATCTCCCGTTTACAAGTAAAAATTCCAACCAATTCCCCCTAACTACATAAAAATCTCCAAAATATTTCAAAATCCGTTCAAGTAATCCTAACCCCTTTAAAAAAATAACGGCTCTTATAATTTGAGCCTTACAAGATAATCCTTGAAATATTCTAAACCCCCCTTCTAAATCATAAAAATATGTAACCAATTATTTTAAGCTCCTTAAAATATCATAATTCATTGAAATATGAGAAAGGTGGTTAAAGGGGTTAATTTATTGAAATATAAGTTTACGGGTTTTATTTTTCTCCTTGTTTTATGGGGAAGGCAAGAGGATTTTAAGGGATAAAATCCCACCAAATCCTCTCTTTTTTAAATTTGTTTTTTTAAACCATACTTGTTTTTTTTAACAATATGGTTTAATCCATATTTATGCCACCTTTTTCCAATAATGTCCTGCCATATGGAGAGGTGAGATGACGCCGAGTGTCCAGGGATGATTGGTCATTGTGCTGACTGGACTGATGACAAGGCATTGATTGGTTAATGTATGTTTCCAACTTTGACCGCTTGTATCTTGTGCAAATGGACTCTGTTTTCGATGAAACAAGTTGCACTGGAAAGCTCTCAGTGAGCTCTTTGTAACAACACCCCATTTGACCACCTTTGACAACTTCAAATTTTTTCCCTTTTTCTGAACCCTTTGATTTGTCGGTTGACCAGAACTTTGACTGCTCGCAACTTTTGCATACGAACTCCTTTTGAGCCCGTTCGAGTTGCATCAGCTTCATGTCAACAGGCTCTACACAATGACGCTAGTTCTAAGAGATTTTGAGACTGTGAAAATTTCAAGTTCTTCTGGATCCTCCTGAATCATTCCTCCCCATTAAGAAGCTTTTGGACCTCCAAAAGGTCTATTTATGTACAAATTGAGCTAGGGAAATGTTGCCCCACTTGCCTAGTATCATTTTTCCTTCCTTTCTGGAACCTGTACATCTTACTCATCATAACAACAATCAAAACTGCATTGATATTGTTAAGTACATTAGCCATATACACAACCACATTTAGTGTTGCTGCTACCAACCATACACTGCTAAAAAGTAGAAGGTTGAATAACAAAACTGAACTTGTAGATGAGAAAAAGAATGTACCAACATCAAACTTGTCTTTCATAACTGGAACAACCTTAGAATCAAATATGCTTTTATGCAATGGCACTTCTTGTGGAACAAACATAAGTGCCAAATTATTTCTTGCATTAACTACCCTTTTCAAATGTCGTGTTGTCACAAAAGACTTATCAATCTTAATTGGATGAGAATGCACAATGTATTCAATTCCTTCCATAAACAAGTGATATTGATTATGTTCCCTATAGAAGATTGCTTTTCTATCATATAAGTACGGGCTACCCAACACAATTCCACATATAGCAAGTGGAACCACATCAAATTCAACCTTATCAATAAACTTAGATGTTATTGCAAATCTTAGATTGCATTTCTTAGTTACCCGCAATCTGTTATCATTGCACAACCAACCTAATGGATAAGGTTTCTTATGCGGCTTTGTTTTTAATCCCAACTATTTAACAACTTCTTCTAAAATTAGATTAACTTGGGACCCACTATCAATTAGTGTATCAATTTTAGTGTTCTTAGATATCACCCTTATATGAAACAATTCACATCTTTTGCTATCTTCAAGAACAACATGACTTTTACAAGTATAAGCACATGAAACATTAGTGGAAGAATCAACAAAAGTCTTACCCTTCACACCCACAACTGCAATCTTTGTTTTGTCATCAGAATCTGATCCAAGATCCTGAATGACAGTTGTGGCCTTTTGCTTTCCTTTAGACTCTTTAAACCACTTGGGTTTCAACTCTGGATGTAGTTTCCAACACTTCACATCTGTGTGCCCTTTCTTTTGACAATGTGAACAAGTAGGCTTTTCACTTTCCTCTTTCTTCACAATAGTTGTTTTCCTCTCCTTACCCTTATTATTTCCTTCAATTGGAGGAACAAATTCCTTCTTTGAACTGAAACTTATGTTCCTTTCACCTGCTTCAATATGGGTTGCTTGTACACACACTTCATCAAATTTAGATGGATTAAACATCAGGATTGTATGTTTCAAATGTGAATGCAAACCACCTATATACTTTAATAAATTTTCTTGTGTATAAAGAGGAATGCCAAGGGTAAGTGCTTCTGTGTATACTCTTGCATTGTTTGTCATTTACCCTGTCTTAGATTTTTCCAGTCCATAACAACTTGTTGCATATAACCCAAAGGATAAAATAGTTTCTTTAAAGCAGAAGTAAATTCATACCAAGATGAAATGATTTTACCGTGCGTAGCAAGATCATCTTGAATCTTACTCTCCCATCGAACCAATGTAGTGCCTCCCATTCTAAGGGTAGCTAGTTGGATTTTGGAAGAATCATCCAAGATTTGTTGAACCCTGCAATACACTTCGATCTGCTTAAGCCACTTATCCAATTTTTCTGCATCCAATTCACCGTTATGCATAGGCAACTCAAATTTAACATCCTGTTTTAACAAAGGTGCTTGCATAGGTTGTTTCTTTTTAGAAGAGTTAGACGAAGAAGAAGAAGACAATGAAGAAGATAAAGAGGATGGGGATGGAGGTTCAGGAAGGTCACCACCACCTCCTACTCCTTTACCTTTGTCTTCTTTCAATGGAGATTCAACTTCCTCCTTCTTTTTGTTCTTGAGTTCCTTTTTCCTCTGTCGCTCTTGCCTCTCTTGGAAAAGAACTTCCACCATAGCCTTCATTTCAAGAAATGTTTTCTGGAAAGCTTTCTCATCAAGCTCTGTAGGACTTTGTTCAACTACCATCTCTGCTCATGGAAAAGTCCTTCGTTTTCCAATCTCAAGATTGAACTCGGTAAGTGCACCTTCTCCTTGCTTCAATTTCAACCTGGTTAGCATTCACTTATGCAATTTCCTACAAAACGGGCTCTGATACCAACTGATCCGTAATTAGAGGTTTACAAATTAACTTGTAAATTAAATCTAATTACAGTAATTTCCCGATCTAATGCAGAATTGTGTGATTATGCTTTTTAACCGTTGAAATTACAATAAGGTACACTTTAAAATCAATTATTGAAAAATAAACTGAATTGAACTAGAGAGAAATTTGAAACAAAAGTGTAACACCCCTCCATTTTGGCTCCTTTATCAGCAATGATCTTCTTTGTATGTGGTTTTTGTTTATGCTGTGACTTTGGTACTTGGTTACTTTTGACCGCTATCTATTAAGTGATGTAAACATTATATCTTGATGTGATGGTATTTTATTTAGATGTTATCTTTATGGCATGTTTTGGATTAATTTAGCAGATATTTGATTTAATGATGTTTTATGCTTGTGATCATATTATTGTTGTTAGATGCGTCAGTTAGTGATATTGTATTGGTGAAGGGGATAGGATTGCATCACTCGCTTGCGAGTGCCCTACGATTCTGAGATTTCCTCTTCACAGTGTGTTTGATCATATTATATATATATGCATGTTCGGTGTACTCTTTGTTCGCAGGTTGATAGGTACATGGCATCGACTCCACCTGGTTCACAGGTTCGAGCGTGTCCAGTGACCAACAGTAATCGATTGGGAGATAGTAGCTAGGTTTTCCGTGCCAAGTCGTCACCCTAGTCATAGTGTGTCGTCGGGTTGTTGTCGGGTTAGTTGTTTTAATTTGGTCCATTTCACCTTGAGTATTTATTTAATTTCATATTATAAAGGTTATTAAATGGCAGGTGTAGTTAAAATGATGTTTAAATGTATCTAGTTGCAATGTTGAAATGTTATTTATTTCTTTGATTTATTTGATTTAATTAATAAAATTAGATTCAGTTTATTGATTAATTAGATTAATGGGGATAAAATGATTTAAATTAGTTGTTTTGGCATTATGGGATATTTAGATTTAAATTAAAATAAAAATGGAAATCATGTTGGATATTAAGATTTAATAAAAATAAAAATGAAAATGTGTTGTAAATTTCACTTTTAAAAATTATAGATAAAGTAAACTCTTTGCAAAATTTGGAATTCTTTTGTTTAAAAGAAAATTTGAAAATGCATGAGATTTTAAATAGAAAGTAAAATTGTTTTAAATTTAAAAGAAATGGAAATATCCCCAAATTTTGCAATAAATTTAGTGGGTGGGATATTTTAGGGGTTTGACCAAAATTGGGGAAACTCTATTTGGAGCTATTGCTATTTCATTTTTAGTTTTTAATTTTGAAATGGTGGAAAAAAAAAAGAGGAGCAAGGATTTGGCTTTTGTTCTAGGAAATCTTGAAGAAGGAAGGGGATTTCTTGGTGGGCTGGAAAAAGATCTGAAAGCACCATTTGAATCCTTCTATTTGTGGAGAAAAAATCAGGTTCCTCATTTATTTTTGTTTTCATTTTGAAATAAATTTCAATCTTTGTTATGTTGTTTGGAAATCTTTGAAATGATGTTTAAATTCAATGAAAATCCATGTGAATTTGCTTCAAAACTAGCAATAGAAACTGAAGGAGGTTGCACAAAAGAAATTCCCAGTTTGAGTTTGAAATTCAAGATTTATGTTTGCAAATTCTGTTGATGGGTATTCTATTTGTGTGGGAAAGTTTGTCCAATTTAACTGTATAAGGTAAAAATTTATATATATATACTGGTAATATACACAGATATATATATATATATATATATTATATATTTTCATTTGTATTCTATGTGAAATGTTTTCTTTTAAAAAAATTGAAAATTTCGTTCTGGTTTTTCACAGAATAGAGGAGAGTTTGTTTTTTTGAAATTTATTATAAATATATAATAAATAAATAAAATATTTTTGTTTTAGGGCGGGGGCGCTGCATGTTGTTGCTTGGAGCGCAAGCCACTGAGATCCTCCTCCCCTTTTGGAGGGGGTTCGGCCCCACATGAGTTTCTTCTAAGTTTTTTTTTATTATTATTTTTATTTAATTTTTTATTTAATAATTTTATATTATATATTTATAATATATTATATATATATATATATAATAATTTTATATTATATATGTAATATATATATATTATATTATTATTTAAATAGATTTATTTTATTATTATTATTTTTATTATTTTAGTTGGTTGGGAATTGGAAGTGTTTTTAAATAAATAATTATTTAAATAATATTTATATAATTAAATATATATGTATATGATGGTATATATTCAGTGGGGATATATTTGTATATATGTATGTTTAATATATAATCATATTTAAGTATATTGACTGTAAGTTGGTTACCTTAAAAGAAATGATCGAAATAAATTGGCTTTATAATGGATGTTTTATTTAAAAAGTTGATTTTATAATATATGTTTTTTTATTTAAAAAGTTGATGTTATAATCAAATTATTTTATTTAAAAAGATTATTTTTATCCTTATCTATGATTGAACAAGTAGAATTAAATTGTTGGTTTAAATTCCTTAATGTCGACAATGTGATTTGATTACTTTTAAGTGCTTGCAAATAATGTTAATAATTTAATTGATTTCATGCACTATGTTATTGCTTGGCTTGGATTTAGGAAATCCTAACATTAGGTGATTCAGTTGCCTGAAATGTTGTTTAAATGATGTTTTCGTTCTTTTTTGATGTGGGGCAAATGGGGTTATTTGTCTAGTAAGTCTTCCAGAGGAGTCAATCTAGGATGGGATGTCTTATGTGGTGGTTCAATTTGCGAATTTCCTGGGGAAATGTGTAGAGTTGTATCATGTTGTTTCACCCGGTTTTCACGAACGGAGATGGTTTGTGCCTCCTTTGGATTAGGAGTGGCTTATGTGGTTTGTGCCTCCTTTGGAAGGAGTGGTTTATGTGTTGTTGCCTCCAGTGTTTGGAGAGGGTTTTGACCTTTGTAGCCTCCAGTGTTGGAGAGGGTTTTGTATTGTTGTTTACTTCAATGTTTGGAGTGAGTTTTCTTTATTTGTTGCCTCCTTGGTTTGGAGAGGTCGTCTTATCTAGTTTACCCATCGGATTGTGGTTTTTGTACCGTATGTGTTGTCGATAGGAGAGTGGCTCTATGTGGGGGTCGGCACATAGAGGGGCACCAGGGTAACTCACTTACGGTTTAAGTAAGTGATAACTTAAAAAGAATTAATGAAAAACTCTCAGACTAATTAAGATAATTAATGCCTCTCTCATAACTCATTCGCTTTTAAGGTTTGAGATGAGATGAGATGAGAAGTGTAGTTGGTATGAGGGTCCAGCGGCTGGTAGAGTTGAGCCAGGATAACCCAAGATGTGGGTTCGGTTGCCTAAGACAGTTGAGTCTAGGTAACTCATAGAAAATGTCATGTGACACTCTCTCTATGTCAACTAGAAGTCAGTTGTTGTACTGCGTAAATGATCCTTGCTCTCTGGAAGCATTGTAACCATTGTGTTAAGTGATAATGTGTTTGTATTCAATTCAGTTCAGTTATGTTTTAGCTTGTGTCTAGTGGTAGATGGTCTTGTGTAGGAATTCCTTGTTACTATCTCCTAGTACGGGGGGTGAGCCTTCGGGTATCACATGGTTGGGTGGAACGTGCACCTTAATCCGTTGGGTCGTCTTCTTGTTCATGTCAGTGAGATTTCTAGTTAGAGAGCTCGTGGGTTCCAGTATCTTTTCATGCTTTATTCTTTTCAGTTGTATATTGTATTTCATTACCCTTCATTGTTATCGAGGTGGAAATTGTAATATGTAATCATACTTATTGGATTTATCTCATTCGGGGAATGAGTGTTGTTATCATGTTGTAAATTATATTATTGGAATCAAGTGGTATCTCATATTCTTTGATGTAATTTATTATGTATGGAATGTATGTGAACTTAATTGTTAAGTAATTAAATGTTATGGTTATAATTCATGTTTCTTGTTTGGGTTTAAGTAACTCAGTCTCGTAACCTTAGGGGTTGTTGGCAATTGGTTAGTGAACTTGCATGTTAATTTTTCTTATTCAAAAAAAAAAAATTAGTTCGTTTGTGTAGTAAATTGCAACTTCCCCTAGGGTTGTGTGGCGGGGCGTTACAAAAAGAGAGAAGAATGAGATAGAGAAATACAAGGATCACAATGCACAGATTGATAACGGAGTTCGTCCAATGTGGACTACATCTTTGGGTCTGCTTCTCAATGCTAGGACCGCTTTATTGATATCGCCAAGAAAAATTATGCTTTGTTACAATACCCAAGCTCCAAGAACTTGCAATAATCTCCACAATCTCTCACTCTTTTACAATTTTTGGTGTATGCAAACACCTTGTAATTTTCTCTCCAAAAAAACTCTAACTCTCCACCTTTTCCAATAATTTATAATCTCTATTTTTCTCTCCAAGAGAATTCTTCCTCTTACAAGGAAATAAGACCCCTTTTTATACAAATGTATTTGCTAATATGGCTTTAACCATATTATTTTTCAAATATTGCATATCTCCCATTTACAAGTAAAAATTCCAACCAATTCCCCCTAATTACATAAAAATCTCCAAAATATTTCAAAATCCGTTCAAGTAATCCTAACCCCTTGAAAAAAATAACGGCTCTTATAATTTGAGCCTTACAAGATAATCCTTCAAATATTCTCAACCCCCCTTCTAAATCATAAAAATATGTAACCAATTATTTTAAGCTCCTTAAAATATCATAATTCGTTGAAATATGAGAAAGGTGGTTAAAGGGGTTAATTTATTGAAATATAAGTTTACGGGTTTTATTTTTCTCCTTGTTTTATGGGGAAGGTAAGAGGATTTTAAGGGATAAAATCCCACCAAATCCTCTCTCTTTTTTAAATTTGTTTTTTTAAACCATACATGTTTTTTTTTAACAATATGGTTTAATCCATATTTATGCCACCTTTTTCCAATAATGTCCTGCCATGTGGAGAGGTGAGATGATGTCGAGTGTCCAAGGCTGATTAGTCGTTGTGCTGACTGGACTGATGACGAGATGTTGACTAGTCAATGTATGTTGCCAACTTTGACCGCTTGTATCTTGTGCAAATGGGCTCCATTTTCGATGAAATGAGTTGCATTGGAAAGCTCTCAGTGAGCTCTTCACAACGACGCCCCATTTGACCACCTTTGATGACTTCAAATTTTTTCCCTTTTTCTGAGCCCTCCAATTTGTTGGTTGACCAGAACTTTGACTGCTCGCAACTTTTGCATACGGACTCCTTTTGAGCCTGTTCGAGTTGCATCGAGTTCATGTTGGCAGGCTCTACACAATGACGCCAGTTCTAAGAGATTTTGAGACTGTGAAAATTTCAAGTTCTTTTGAATCCTCCTGGATCACTTTGAATGAATAAAAGGAACATTTTACGAGTGGTTTTTATACCCCATGAGGTTTTTTCCACTCAAGAAAATAATGTGCTATGTGGTGAAATCTGTGCATTTTTGTTTCAGCCCATGTGCTTAAGTGTTAATGTTTTCATTTTGTTATTTGTCAATAAAATTCATGCAATGCTCTAATACTTGACTAAACATTTCATTATGTTATAAAAGTGTTCAAAGTATACATGAAGTCTTGTGGAAATAAAGTATTAAAAGGAATTGTTCAATCAAGTTTACATGAACAATCAATATCATGCTTTGACACTGTTATGTAAGTATTTTATCAATCTGTCATTCTGTTACAAGTTCTTTGATGTGTTAAAGTTCACTTTGCAAGTTAAGAGGGTTCATAAAGTTGTCTCAAGGTCATTGTTTAATTTTCTCATGAAGTTAAAAGTTTGAAAAAATGTACATTACTCTGATTCACCCCCCCTCTCAAAGTAATTCATCTTCCAATAGCATCATCCTATAATCGGTAACAACAATGACACACTCTAATTATCAATTAAATAGGGTAGTCAACATTGATTAGCTTCAGGGGTATAAGAATAGGTATATAGTAGAGGTGCGGACAGGGTAGAAGATGACTACATAGAAGTCTATCTAAGTTGTTAGCAGGACTCTATGAACTTATGAGGGACCCAGACATCAAGGGGTATTATTGGACATTGTTAAAACCCAAACACAAGGGAGAGGATAAAAACAAAATGTTAGAACCCAAGGAAAATGGAAATGAGGATTCTAGAGAAAAAATTTAGAAGGGTAGTGAAAATGAGTTAAGGAAACAAAACCTTTGTTCTACTTGCAAGGGGCCTTTGGAGCTGAATCACCTATGCCCAGGTAAACATGTGAAGAAGCTAGAGGAGGAGCAAAAATTCCTACCTTCTGATGAGATAGCTGAGTTTGATTGTTCTATGTGTGATTCTAACACTGTCCCATTTATTCTACATGAAGAAATCATGGCATCATCTAGTAAAACAGCTAAGAGGGATGATGATGATGATTTTGACTTTGGGACTAATGCTGCACTAGTTCCAAATCAACTAGTAAGCAAAGAGGTTATCAAATTAGCAGCCTCTAATATTTCATTAGAGCTATCTTATGAGGATTATAACACCAATGCATAAGACGAGGATGTGTGCAATGATGATGGCGCACATGATGATGTTTTACAATTGGTTAATTATGGTGATTCAACATCCAATCATAGTGTTGATTGCAAATCAGAAATTTTGTGTGGAAATGATATGTCTCAGGGGTCTCATCATTTAGCAACACAATTGAAGGTGAATGAAGGTATTATTGCTACATCCATAGAACATTTTTATGTTGCTCAACAGTTGATGAAAAACTATTGCTTGAGGACTCTGAGGACGCAAGAGCACTTTGATGGTGGAATTTCCCTTGCAGAATTTCAAGCACTCAGAGATGCATTGGGGGTGATGAAAACTAGTTACGTATAGTTGCTATCTAGCAAAGATCATCTTCTCATGCTTGATGGTATTTATTATGATGCACTAAAAAGGAAAGAAGAGGAGGTTTATGAGATCACCCATGAGCTTGAGGACACCATGGACTCTTTGAGTAGCACTCAAATGGTTCTTCAAGAGTTAGAGACTCGGATTAATAAGATTAGAGTGGAGTTGAGCTTAGCACAATCATCATCACATACAACTAACATTCATCTATATATGATAGCCTTTGGTGATCACCATACGAATGTACATATTGAGGATGTGGAAACATCCATCTCATTTACAAGTACAGGAGTCACCAATGGGATGAGTGTTTTGGATGAGCATAATGGGGAACAGTATGTTGTAGCAAGTGTTCCTGAAGATGAACCCATTTCAGGTGATGCGAAGAATTTTATTGATAGGTCTTGTGATGAAAAGTTGGATTTTGCAGAGATTTGTGTGATCGACCATAACGTTGTCTCATCTTCTCCATAGAAGGAATGCAGGGTGTCATCTAGTGGGGAAATTGGTTTCCATGATGATATGTTTCCCTCTCATGGAAGCAAATCAGAAATTCCATTTCATGTAGTTGATTATGATCAATGACCTAACGATTCACAAGGATGGAAAGATCAATTGAAGGTCACAGGAGATAAGGTTGATCAAACCTTAGCTCACTTTGATAGCACCTAAAATTTTGTCGAATATCTCCTTTGGTCAGTTCAATTCAAAAAGGAGAAAGGGATGAAGGGTGGAGTTTCTTTTCCGAGCTTGCAGACTATCAAGCACACTTTAGAGGTAATAGAATCAAATTACCTCTATTTTCTTTCAGATAGAGACCTTTCCATTAGGGTTATATAGAACGTTTACAAAGTGATTGCAAGGTCTATCCATCACAATTTGAGTTGTGAGTCATTTTTTGGTGGTGGCAATGAAGTATGGAATCCACATGACTATACTGGCATTCCACTAGCGCACGAAAGTAAGTTTCACCTTGATTGTGTGGTGAGGTGTGCTCACTTTTTTTCTTTCAGCCTAGGTACGAATGATTTGATGGCACATAAGTACAGGTTAGATAAGGGGTTGCACAGTTCACTCTAGTATGATGTGCTTCCATTTTTGATAGATGAATCCAAATCTTGCAGGTTCTATGAGTTATTTTTACCTGACAGTTGCTCATAGAAACAAGAATCTAAATTTTGGCTCATTTGGATTCCAATGGGTATTATAGTGGCACAATGGAAGTCTATAGGTATGGGGTATGATTGACTTATGAATAGGCTATGGGATCCAAGGATTGATTTGGCTAGTGGATTGCTTCATTCTCATGTAGGGGTTGACCAAGTTACAGGGTATAGTGGTTTCATGTTGACACCACAGGATTCTGATGAAGCATTCTATAGATTCATCTGAGACCCTAGTATTTGGCCATGGTATTATAGGTATTGATTGTTTGGGGACAAGAAATCTTGGGGAGGTCATACTGTAATGTCCCCTTTTCCTTGGCAGTGGTCAGGCATTGTGGTTAGTCTACCAGCTGATTCCCGAAGGCTAATAGAGTGTTCAAGGGACCCTTTTGAGGGTAATCTTTGGTTCGACAGCAGACCCTTTGGTGCTTATTTTAGTGTTCTTCAAGTCTTCATCCAAATTTATTTGTGGTGCACCTTCCAGAGGCCATTCAAGAGACTTTGATGCAAACTTATTATTTATAGTAAGTCGCTAGTATGGTCAGTTTGAAGAGTGTCCATATCTAGTATGGTGGCATAATTATATCCTGGAATTGTATTGGTAATATTGGTCCTATGTATTTAGTACTAATAATGTCAAATAATAAAGTGCATTATTAAAATATATTAAAAGGCGACTTTATATTTAAAGGATATAAGTGATTTTAATGTGCACTTTATAATATAAACTTAAGTGCCAATTTAAAGGGAGATATAAGTGATTATTAAAGTATACTTTATATTATAAGTTGTGCACCAAAAAGGAGGGAAAAGTAAATGAAATGAAAGTAAATTAAATGAGATGAAGTCAAATGCAAATTGAATGTTACAAAAGGGCATTTGAAGGTCATTTTGGTAATTCGTGATTATTATTTTTGTTTTGGGAGAAATTGGGAGAAGAACTTCAACAAGGGTTTATTGGTTTGAAGATTTAGGCTTTCTTAAGGACGAAATCCTTCAGAGAGAACAATTTCTATAGGTGTCGAAGATCACCCAAGGGCATTTGAGAGATAATCTTATTTAGAGGTTATCACAGAGCTTCATTAGTTTCCTGGAGATTATCCTTTAGGGTTGTACAGAGCTTTCAAGATCAGAAGTTGTTATCCAGGTATGAATTTATGTATTTTCCAAAGTATTAATAAAACCCGGAATTAAATTACTTGCAATTTTTGAAAAATTGGTTTATTTGCAAATATCTTTGTTTTTTTTCCTGGTTAAAACCCTAGATCAAAAATTCAGAAAGGAAAAATTCAGTAAGTATCCTATCAGGGGTGGGATATTTCACATAGTCTATTATTTATTTTTGTCATGTTTGTTGGATGTTCTCTCACAAGTCCCACCAAGATCAATCACCTTGAGATACGATGGGAACTCATCCCCATGTTTAATGGTTAACTAACCTTGTACCCACCAAGAGCATCAAACTTCTTAAGAGTGTTGGGGCATCCTATTGTTTGTTATTTTCTTGAGAATTAATCCAAGCATTAGATACATTGTAACCTTAGTCTTTTATACCTAGTACATAACTTATATTATTATATCAAAATAAGGTTTCTCTCTATATGCCAACATAATGTATCATTCCAAATATCTATATCTCAATGTATCATCATCCATTGTCCTTATTTCTCCATTCACTTCTCTTTTTCACTTTTCTTGCATTAATATATTCATATTATTCTATCATTTTTCTTCTAATCATTCTTATTTTGAGAGCTCGCATATGTAACTTTGTGCATGAACCCTCTCTCGAGGTCTCATCATTTAATCTTTCGTAATATAATCCACATGACAGTGGTGTATCATCACTTTCTTTATATCTTCTAATCCATCTTGATACTTACTTTTTTTCTTTGAAATAATGTTACTTCAAACATCATCTCAAAGAGGGGAAAAATTTAGACACCATAATAAATTCACCTTCACCATCATTATCTCGATATAATTCATGAATACAATTTTTTTCTCATTACCCATTCATCACCCACAACTCCTAATGTCTAATCATTTAATTATTTAACAAGTTTTGGTTATTTAATTAAATTATATTAATATTATTCATCAATTTAATAGATTATTATCCATTTAATTATCCATTAATTTTCCATTTAATTCCATTTATTTATTCATATTTATCCATTTATTTATTGCATCCATTATCCATTAATAAATTAGTTTAATATTAATTTTCATCTAATACACACTTATAATTCATTTAATTTATTATTGAATCACTGAAATCCACTTCATCTAGTTGAATCCTAATTATTTCACTCAAACTTACTCCTAGTCTCACTCATCAACGATTCACTTCACTCGTTCATGCAATGAGTTAACTATTTCATGCAAATAGTCAACTCCCTCTAGTTCTCGCGTCCACTAAGTTAACTCCTTCATGTAGGCAATTAACTCATCAATTACCTTTGTTATCTCCCCAATAAATTTTATTTGAGCAATAATAATTTATTATAATTAAAAACAAAAATATTGTACAACTCTTCCATGCTTGCCTCATCTCCTCATTAGCTCCCCTAATCATGGATCAAACTTGAGATTTTAGATTGAATTTTAGCCATTCATCTAATTCTCCTAAAAATCTATAAATCAAACCCATTTATCATCAATTAATAAGAAATCAACTATACATCCATATTCTATCAATTTGATATCTAAAGAATGCAATTGTTATGTTGTCAAATTGAGCACCCACATTCCAAAACAAGCAAAGCTTCACCCTATATTTGATCTAAGGTTTGCATGTGTAGAATTTAAGTGTTTTGATTATTTGTTTTTAATGCCTATTTTTTTATTATATTTTCATGTATTCAATTGTGTTAGAACACTCTGATCAAATTGGGTCCAAGGAACAAGCAAAAGGGCATGTGTATGTAATTTTTACTATTGGATTTTTCATGCACTTTGATGTGCATGTAATCTATTATGTGAAGATGTGTATCAAAGTAAAAAAGTAGTGGACATGTAAGTTAAATATTTTTAGACACAAAATATAAATCTATGTAAATTATAAAATAATTTATGAATTCTTCTTGCAATGACTACTCTATTTGAAACCATAAAATAGAAGTGGCTTGCAATAATAGACTGGTTACCAAGAAAGAAAAAGGAAAGAGTTTCAAAGAGATTTTGGATTCTGACAATGGGGATGAGAGTGTGAGTAGGAGTAAGGAGGAGAAGGATGTGGGTGAGGAGGCTTTCTCAGGTTATGCTAGCAGCTCCTCCCATGTTTCTGAAAGTCTTAAAAGGAGCCCTACCAGCATTAAAATCAAGGAGGTTAAGCCTTGCACTTCTAACATCGCGGAGGGTAAGGCTCCTATGGAGGAAGGCCAGAGCAAACAGGATGTTTTCTGGGAGGAGATTGTCAATATGAAAAACAAAATTGAGAGCTTGGAGAAAAGACTGCAAGAGGTCATTCGATTTTCCTTGAAGATCATGCATAGGTCTACCACTACTCTTTGTCTGCTACAGAAGGATAAGGTTGTGAATGATGCAGAGGAAGACCCTATCAACAAGGAACTGCTTAAGTTCCTCTCTGAGGATTGGGCTACTATTATACTTGTTAAGCCATGCAGTGGGAAATAGTTTTAGTTTTTAGTGGGTTTTCATTTTTTGACTGGGGTGGGTTGTTTCAGCCTTTGTTCATGTCTTGTTTTTTAAAAGAATTTGTTGATATGTTTATTTTCCTCTATAACTGGTATGACCCTCAATGGTCTATGACTTTATATCATGCTATCATGATGGACTCTGCTAGTAGCTTTAGATCGGTTGTTTGTTTTTTGTGATGTTTTTGATATGTTATGCTTAGGGTGATGGTCTGGTTTTTAGACTTACTATCACTGTGTTGTTAGTGTTAATCTACTGTGAATGGCCGTAGTTGCCTTGTTTTAATGGGACAACACCCTTGTTTTGCTTCTTTTTATATCAAAAAAATATACCACATATTTAAAATAAGGGGTAACTATAACTTTATTATGAGGGGACTATCCTTGAAAAAGAAACAAAAAAAAGGAGAAAGATAAAATATTTTGCGTACTAAAAAAAGTGGCAAAGTTCTAACTATGTAAGAATATCATAATAACATAGATGGATTGATAAAAGCTCCCCTAGACATGGTAATGACTATGAAATTATCACCACAAAACATAAATCACAAAGGAAAATTAGTGATATATGTGCCCCTTGTCTACTTGGTTGTTTAAAAGGATGTAAGAAATTGAAGGACATGAGGTAAAATGACCATGATAAGGCATTTAAACATGGTAAAAGAGAGCATCATATATGATAAACACATGTAAGAAATAAGCAAGATATAAACATCATAAAATCATGTAACATAGGAACATAACAAGGAAAAATTGATGTATGGGGTGGTACAATAGAGCATATGAAGCATAAGAACCTAGGAACACACAAAGTAGCAAGGAAACATAGATAGTGCATAGCAGGAAACAAGAATCAAATAAAACATAAAAAGAACATAATAACTAAAAATAGAAGATATCTGAAAAATAAAAAATCCCCCAAGTGAGGAAACAAATCATCAAGCACAATATAAAAGGTGAAGTGAGAATATAAAATGCACCCAAAAAAATTACATAGAAAATAGCCAAATTTAAGGATACACAATGTAAATGGAAAAATAAATGGGAAGGATCACAACATACATAACATAAAAAAACACCACGTAGAAATGATGCAAAACACAAAGAAGGAATGATCTACTTTATGTCTAGAAAGATAGCCCTACATGTTAGCTTGTAACACACAATATTGTAGAGTTGTGCTAATAAAAAACTTAATTTATTCCAAGTAGCTATCCAAAGTGTATAAGCATAAAAAATACACGATAAAGATTAAACGAGCCATGACTAGACAAGGAGATGTGCATCCATCTAATTTTCCAAGAAATATAGAGAATGAGGTTGAGAATGCAAGTGCTCATGATTACACAAGGATATGTGCATCCATCTTATTTTCTAAGATATTTATAATGGTTTATGCTTATACACTTCTAGGATACATGAGACTACCTACCTTACAATGTTAATAGTTTAGGCATTTGTACATGAATATACAATGGGAATGATTATGTTTTAAAACTATTTATGATAATTATCATACTTTTATGGAGCTACTTTTCGTGGCACAGGGCTTGTAAGTGCCCAAAAATAAACATGCATACATGGCAATCTCATGATGACCCAATAGCATAGCTCAAGACTCTACATAGAATAAAAAATAATGAAAACTCACCTTCAACTAATTTATACATGGTAGAAATATCTAGTTATAATCTTAGATTTTCCTTCTCACTACTTTCAATTAATTGTATCCACTTGCAAAATATCCATCGTCTTTTTCTATTTGAAAATATTTATTTCTATTTAAAATTTTCCAATTCATTCCTTTACCTATAGGTTTTTCCTAATAAACTCATGTTCACCATAATGAATTAATTAATTACAAAAGGGATGAACTCACACTTTAGTGTATTTCCATGAGCCTTTGCATGCACTTGATTTTTCTTATTTTTAATTGTTTTACTCTAGTTTTTTCCTTCTTTCAAGTTGTTATCTTTCACTCTTATTATTTCCCTCAAAATATAAACTTAATTTCTTCTCTCCTATAGCATGTATCATAAGTGGCTCAAGCTTCCTAGTCCACTTCATGACTCCCTATAATAATGCTCTTACATATGTCATAGAATAACTCACATTATATTTACAATACATATGATCTTATTCTTACACATGTTTCATACAAAGGCATACATGTGGCATAATGACCAAGTCATAAGTGGGGCACCCTATTTCCAAAAAAAGAGCAACTAATTAATAAATACAAAAAAATAACATTTCAAATATTAGACCTTGCAAGGTGTATGAATCACCTGATCCCAGTAGTAAGAAGGCATCTATCCTTTTCGGGATTTGTTGGAAGGGAGCCCTCCATATATGATTTTTTTTATCAATTTTCTCACTTTTCCAATGCTTGCAATAATAAATATAGGCTCGTGTCTGATACAAATTATATTTTCGCTTATAGATGGTGTAGAAAAAATTCAAACTTATTACCAATGGTTTGCTTTGATCTTAAGATACAATTAGAGGATTATCCATAACATATATAAGCAATGAAAATTACCTAAATAATATTATAGATTATATAATGGAACTTGTAAATCAAGATGTATAAAACCATAAACATATAAAGAGAGACACATTAGCAAAAATGTTGCTTCTATCAATATCATGATAAGGATAAGTACATACATGTATGTATTATGAAAATGATTGAGAATGATAATTCTCGCAATTAGAAAAGGGATCAAGAATATTTTTAAATTTTCCTAACAATGCAGAAGGTTATATCAACTGTGTGGAGCATGCTAATATATAGATATCATGCTTGATTGTTAGACTCAATAGATTGGAGTGTTGAACTAAAAATCAAATGTATAAATGGCTTCCCTTCTAATGGCTCTCTATGAGGTGTATAGAACCAATAATTATAAGTGAGGCTAAAAACTAATAACTACATATAAATATGTGTTCAATCTGTATGATCATGTGGCATGTGTGGATATGGTGCTTCCAATTCTCAAACTCGTATGGTGTGGATTACATGTAGCATAGGGCACTACCATGTGTTGAATGTGTATGGTGCTAAGTTTCAAAATTGCATGGATTTATTTCCCATGGAATGAGGCCTACCAAGTGTCATGCAAATATAGAAGAATAAAATGTGGATGCTAATGTTCCATATTTCACACATGTATGGTCAAATATAAAGTTACAAAGATATATAATGACTATAGCATGTGCTATAGCACATAATTTATAGGATTATAATTCATATGTGAAACTATTGGAGGGTATTTATAAAGCTATTAAATCTTGTACAAAAGGGACTCTTGATGGTGCATTACTATGCATGGAACTTGTAGACACTGAAAAAATGTCTTGGTCTGCGAGTGTCATTTTTCCAATGTCTCGGTCTTCTCCTCTGCATAATTAAATAATTTTAATTATTTAATTATTCCTCTATTAATTAAATATTCCTTTCCCCTTTCTCTGTAAATAAATAATCTAAAATGATTATTTATTCCTCCATTATCTTTTACCAAATTTAAAATGTGGTCGAAGATGCTCTTCTCATGAATTAAAAAAATATATATTTAATTCCTCCACTTTCTCTCCACTATCTCATTGTGAATCTCAACCATTAATTTCCTTTGGTCTCCAAAGAATCTTGACCATCTATCCTTAGCCATCCCTAGCCCACTACTTTGTGGTGCATTCATCCTCCACCGTCGATCTTGGAATCTTTTTGCAATTTTGATCTCGTTCATCCGTTCCAGTGGCTTTCTATAAAAGAGTGTTGTCTCCATCAGTTTTGCTTTACAACCACATATCTCCAACATTCATGTTTATCATTTGCAAGTATTTGCACACAATAAAATTTGAGAGCTACTTGCAAAAGGTTGTTTTGAGGAGGTGTAAGAAAGGTGAATCAAGTTTGAGCATGGAGTTTGGTATAACTTTGATTGTTGTTTGATCTCCTTTGCTTCTTTGTTCTTTCTTGTTTATATTTGGGTTATTGGCTTAGATTTAAATAGATTCGTTGCTATTTATCTATGCTATTTCGGATTTGAAACTAACCATGGCTATCTAACATTTGGTGAACTCGACGTGAAGCGTATGAAATTTGCAAAAAAACTCATGTTTTGTTTTTTGTTTTTGTTGTGTTACAGGTTCTCGAGCCGCAACTGTGAAAAACAATGACACAATTGAAGGCGAGCTAACGAAATTTGAAAAATGATGCAACTGTGAAGAACAGTGATGCAAGTGAAGAACTGCAATCATCGCTTCTTAAGCCGCATTTGTGAGATGCAACTGTCAACCCGAATGACGCAACTGCCTGTTAAGGTTTACCTTTTTAGTTTTGATTTTTGTTTAAGTTTTTCTTTTTGGGTTTTCTTTAGGAGAGGATTTTTGGTTTGCTAATCTCTTATTCTCAATGTGTGGCATTGGTCTTGAGGATTTTAAAACTATTTCTTTAGAAATAATTGAGCTTATCTTTTTTTCCTTAAAGTTATCATATTTTTTTTATTTTCAAACAACTACAAACTGCATTGCACACTCATAAGGGTTTTAAAATGGACATGCATTGTCACTCATGAAGGCTAAAATGAACAACAACATGCATATTTTCACTCATGGGATTTAAAATTGACTTGCATCACATTTCATTGGTCTAAAAATAACTCAAGTGCTTGTTTGACATCATAAGTTGGCTTAAAATTAACTTGTGTCTACATTATCTTGTGGTTTAAATTTTTCCTCTAGATGTCTATCTCTTCTCTCGTGCCAAAAAAATAGTAAAGAGAAATAATTCATCCAAAAATGAAAACCACTCTGGTGGCACTTTGGATAAGTACCATGGTGAAAACCTGGCAAACAAGTGCCATGCATATTCAGTCTATGCTCCTCCCTCTACCATCACTCCATTTGGTTTTCCACCTTTCGCTCATCCATCCATAATGAAGCTTCATCATCCTTCCCATGACTTGAGAACCATTGAAATTTAGTGTCCTTTGCTCTCATGACCATCATTTGCATCCATCAATCCCCTCATGCATAATAAGTTGGTCCTATACCTAATTGAGGGAAATTCCTTGACTTACGTCTTCATGGTATCCTAGCTTTATAAAACCTTCAAAAATCCAAAAAAAATCATAAAAACTCATCAAAATCCAAATAAATCATAAAACCTTCAAAAATCCAAAAAAAAATCATAAAACCTTCAAAAATTCAAAAAAAATCATAAAACCTTTAAAAATCCAAAAAAAATCATAAAATCGTCAAAATCTAGAAAAATTAAAAACTCATCAAAATCCAAAAAAATCATAAAACATCAAAATCTAAAAAAAATCATAAAACATCAAAAACTCCAAAAACACAGTCGGAGTCGGGGTCAGTCTAGTCAAACTACATTGTCTTTGCACATTTCTACGTAGACAAGGCCATCACTTGATGGGCCCCTGAAACATTAGGTATATCCTTAGGGTTTTGTCGAGTCATATCAATTTTGGTTAGCGTTAGTCGAACTATGAGGTCTTTTTGTGTATAACATAGGAAAGGCCATCAATCGATGAGCCCCTGAGGCCCTAGGTCAATCCTTTAGGTTTTTTCGAGTCTGGTCATTTCCTTTGTCTTCAAGCAATCATTATTCAAACCAAATCATGAATCAATAGACAAGCACATCCAACAAGTCTTTAATCTTCAATCGATTAATTGCCTAATCATCATCACCACCTAAGTCATTTGTCTTATATCAGAATGGGGAATTATGTCATTTGTCTCATTCGGTCCTATCACTTGTCTTCTATCAGGATGCATCCTTTCTGAGATTAGACATTATCATTGGTCAATCTTATCTTTCACCTTATACAAGATATGTCTTTCCTAACACCTAGGCATGGTCATCTCATTGATCAGTTAACCAAATGTGTCAAAACCATCATTTTCCTTATACAAGATGTGTCCTTCCTGAAACTAGGCATTATCCATCAATCTTTTCAAATAGTCAAACCTATCAATCGGTTAATTTCGACTGGTCTTGTCATATTGGTCAATTGGTCACTCAATCAACCTTGGTCATTCAATCAATCAATCAATTGGTCAACTCGGTCATCTACCTTAAACAGGATATGTCTTTCCTAAAACTAGGAATAATCAATAAAATCAATTAATCAACCTTTCAATCTATCAATCAGTCAACCTCGTCAATCCTCTCAGCAAACATTATCTCTCTGGCAAACGATATAAATGGTTGTTGGCTTTGTTGGTCTAAGTTTTTCTCATCTTTTTTATTTGTCTTTGGTCATGTTACTATGCACTCAAGGATGTCCCATGAAGGATTTATAGGTGTGATGATGGATCATGATATATTTTCTTTGCTTGACTGGGCAACTAGGTCCTTAGTATGAGTAATGGCATTCCTTATCTTTTGGCATTATCTTTTGACTACTTGTCTTTTACAAATGGTAACCTTGCACACCTTGGTCTATGTCATACCATGGTGTTTGTGCTCCATTTTTTATAGTTTTGACACTCGATGATGATAAACATAAAAGCATGAATGTTCTTCCTTTTTCATTTCCCTCTTGACTTCACAATTCCTTTTCTTTCCTCCATGCTAACACCCATCTCTTTTTCACTTCTGCCTTTCCATCTCCATGATTATCCCGATGGAGTCCTATGAACACATCAAAATATCCTACATACATGATCATGTTAGTTGCATACATTATAATACATCATAAGCATCATCATAATTAGATTAGATCATCTATATTGCATTAGAAAAAGAAAGAAAATATATATATGCACACATACATAGGATCATTCATATACATGTCATTGCAACATTGCATACTTTTTTAAGAGCATTCATATACATATCATTGCATCATTGCATTCACATCTCATCATCCATAGTATCATTCCATAATCATCAAACCTTCATAACATCATATAGATAGCATAGCTAAATTAAAATTCTATGCATACATATAGATATCATGACTAAATTAAGATCATTTTACATACACATTGCATACACATAGAAGGAGATCACATTTAATCATCATATGCATTACATACATTCATCCATAGAAGCATAAAATTAAAGCATCATCATAAATCCATAACCCATCAACAAGTAATAGAAATGCATATCATTCATAAACATAAGTGCATCATCACATAAACCATCTCATAGAATCATTCATAGTAAATAACTCATCACATGGTCACCGCCGAAAACATACATATTGCATATATACCAAAAATGATCAGTGTCACAGTGCAATATCTGGATAATCTCAAAATGGAGCTTGCATGCTCAATCAAAATACATGTATATCAATGTTTGAAACAATAAGGGAAATGAGGTCTGGCCAGTGCTCCCCCTGTCGCCTGAAGGAGAAGAACCTATGGGTGGTCCCCTGTCATCTCAAGGCTAATGTGATCCTGAGGACCTACGGGTGATCCCCTGTCATCTCGAGGTTGATGTGATCCTGAGGACCTGTGACCCAACCCTGATGGCTTGTGATATGGAGAGTTTCATGGACTAGATACCCCACCACTGCTCTGGGACCTCCTGCTATGTGATCTACCCTGTGACCCACTCTCAATCTGTGAGTAGCTCAGCTCCCTATGCTCTAGTGGTACCTCTCTCTCATATAGATCTTTGTAGTATCTCTCTGCTAAGATAGCTCTCCTGAGCTCTCGAAGTATCTCCGTGATATCTCCACCACCTCTATGCATAAACTCTGATGAGACCTGCTCTGCCCACACTACCCTACTATAATAATTGAGTCCCTCTCTACCTACAACCACTAGATATTTTCTTATAGTTGTGCCACCTGGTCATCGACAGGTTGGTCCTCCTCCCCATCCCTCCTCTCTATTACTAGGACATCTTGTAGCCCCACCAAGAGCACCCTCTCTCTCTGCCTCTTCCTTTGCCTCCCTCATCTCCTCATCCATCCTATCCTCTCCCACATCAACATCTATGCCATATCCATCACTACCACCTCTCCCCCTGGCTATCTCTCCTCCACTACAACCTCTGCTCTAACCTCTTCCTCTTGTCGAGGGGCCTCTGCTGACTATCTACCTCCATCTCTCCTTAGTGGTCGAGGTGGACGAGGTGGTAATCCATCCCTCCCTCTCCCATCTCTCCTCCCCCTATCTCCTTGGCCTCCTCCTCCTCCTCTGTCTACACCATCATCTCCTCATCTGCCTCCTCGACCTCCATCATTCCCCCGGCCTCTACCTCATGCTCCTCTCCTTGGACCCCTCTATCGTCTATCCATTGGTACAGGTTGATATGGGTCCATCAGTGGAATGGGCTTATAATTTGTCCATTATGTGTCATACTCGGGTGTAGTACCTACATCTGTCATTCCCCCTACCCAATCCCACTGCATGAGCTATAATGCATCTATATCCTGCTCTTCTATGGTCACAAGAATCATTAGTGCCCAAGGCAACATCTCTTGACTAGATCGAGTGAACTCTACAAAACCAATGGGCACTCCTTTCTACTCACCAAACTATTGGCTCACCCTCTCGGGGAGGTAACTCTTTATAATGTGTTGGCTCTAAACAATCATGCCAATCAAATACGGAGGTTATTGACAAAATGGCAGGTGATCATCATCATCATAAAAGGTCAATCTACCCCTGTAAGGTCTCCATGTAAATGAATCTAGCAGGTCAATAGTATGACACCAATAGCCAATGTCACCAACATGTGTCTAAGAAATAGGGGCCCCATAGATATACGCATACAGCAACCCCTCTCTGAGCTCTCTCTAAACTGGTGGTCTGCATACTACAATATGATCCCAATCCCAAACCATCAAGAGCGTCACCCCACAACTAATGCTCTGACCCCCTCTATAGGCCACATCATGCATCTAGAAGTACAACATAGCGAACATGCACGGCCCCCATGCATACACAGCATCCCAAGTCAGTATACTGACTAACATCTCTCCCCAATCAACTAAATATTCATGCCTGTGTCAATCAGGGCATACCATTCCACCAATGGTACTGCAAAGAACAACAGTGAATAGCTCATATCCCTCTACCAAAGTGTCCCAAGGGATCTCATACTCCTCCACACCCAGCTCTACCTTGTCCTCATACTCGAATGTCACTGTAATCGCAATATATCCTCACTCTGGGTCGCATGCCATACGCTCTCCTCGAGTCAATAATATTAGGATGCACCATGCATCCTCTAGAGTCACTATAGTCTCCCCTATTAGTAAGTGAAAGGAGTTGGTCTCTGAATGCCAACGCTCAGAAAGTGTGATCAATAGTCCCTTGTTTTCCTGAATCATGGGCATGAATGTCACATGATATAGCCCTAGGGAATACAATCTCTCCCTCTAGGCATCGATCAGATGTCAATACAATCTAAAACTCGAAGGGCGGTGCTCGGGGGTCAAGATCGGGTCTTGTGACAACTGTGATCACATGCAAGCGCACTATGTTAATCTAAAAGCCTCTACAAACCTATTTGATCTTAACATCAGAGAAAATTTCATCAAAAACTAGGGAAAAAAATTTGATAGTCAATTAAGTCAAACTATCTCGCATATGTGGCTTAAAATTCAAATGCATCAAACCACATCTCAAATGTGACCTTTTAAGAAAATGTGACATTCCACACCACAAATTTGTCACAAAATTGCACATGTGGGCTGAAATCCACACATGTCGTTCAACCAGCAACTACGTTGCATTTTGCAAATGCAATGCAAAAAAATCAGTTGCGTCTAATCTAGTCAATTGCATTGAATCAAGTCACTTGCAGTGAACTGCAATCACATGTGGCTCGTGTGATAGAAAATGCGGCTAACCAGGTTAGCTGCATCTTCTCGCTCACTTTTTGAGCCCTAAATCTACCAAAATTTGACAAAATCACAAAGCAAAGTTAGAGCACTTACTGCATCCCCTAAGCCCTCTAGCCTCCTGTATGTCTAAACTCAGTATCTATGATGCATTGTGTGTAGAATCGGCATGTTTTTGGCAGCAGCTCCATAGCAAGCTTTGCACTCACTCTCACTATTCACTCAACTCCAAATGCACAAACAACTATTTTTGGCAACCCTAGGCCCATTTATAGTTTTCTAAAAGTGGGATTTTGCAACCTTGTGTGTTGGCGGTGTCAAATATTGAGGTCTAAACCAATTCCTCTTGTCCTTTTTGTGTCCTAATAAAAAAAAATTGATGTCACGAATCTTCTATTAGCTAGTAGGAAAAAAATTTCCTTTTTTTCAAAAATTACAAAAAAATCCAAAAATTTTCCAAGGGGGCATGGGTCTATCTTGCCTTCTCTCGAGGCACGTTGGGGCATGGTCTGAGTTTTATTTTCCTAATTATTCTTTGACACAATGCTCAAATCACATTATCTCAAAGAGGGGCAAAATATAGACACTAAAAAATGTCTTGGTCTACGAGTGTCATTTTTCCATTGTCTTGGTCTTCTCCTCTGCATAATTAAATAATTTTAATTATTTAGTTATTCTCTTTGATCACATTCCTCTATTAATTAAATAATGTTAATTATTTAATTAATTCATTTTCTTAGTTTTTGTTCTCCTTTGATCAATTAAATAAATTAAATATTTATTTAATTATGTTGCTAACACCCTTTCCCTCTATAATTAAATAAATTATCATTTATTTAATTATTTGCTTGTCATTATTTGTCTATAGTTAAATAATTATTTTTAATTATCTATCTATTCATTTATCTTTTTCTCTCTTCTTTGGTTAAATAATTATTTAGATTATTTAACTATCTAACTCTACTTTCCCTCTATTAAATAATTAATCAAACTTAATTATTTCTTTTCTTTTCTTCATTTGTCTCCATATTTAATTTAAATAGTTGTATAATAACTTTTAAATTAAATATTTATTTCCCCTTTCTCTATAAATAAATAATCTAAAATGATTATTTATTCCTTCATTATCTTTCACCAAATTTAAAATGTGGTCAAAGATGCTCTTTTCATGAATTAAAAAAATTGTATTATTTAATTCCTCCACTTTCTCTCCACTCTCTCATTGCGAATCTCAACCATTGATTTCCTCTAGTCTCCAAAGAATCTTGACTGTCTATCCTTAGTCATCCCTAGCCCACTACTTTGTGGTGCATTCATCCTCCACCATCGATCTTGGAATCTTTTTGGAAATTTGATCTCGTTCATTTGTTCCAGGATTTCTATAAAAGAGGGTTGTCTCCATCAATTTTGCTTTACAACCACATATCTCCAACATTCATGTTTATCATTTGCAAGTATTTGCACACAACAAAATCTGAGAGCTACTTGCAAAAGGCTATTTTGAGGAGTTGCAAGAAAGGTGAATCAAGTTTGAGCATGGAGTTTGGTATAACTTTGATTGTTGTTTGATCTCCTTTGCTTCTTTGTTCTTTCTTGTTTAGATTTGGGTTATTGGCTTAGATTTAAATAGAGTCGTTGCTATTTATCTATGCTATTTTGGATTTGAAACTAACCCCTATCTAACAGAACTACTAAGGTTGATGGTTATGTGGTTGCACATGAAGTGGTATTGTTGGGTATGCATCTAGGTGTCATTCTAGCACACAAGTAGTTGTGTAAGGGATGCAAAGTGTGTAGTGTTACTTATGATCTAGTATACAATATTGTGTTTGTATCATCACATAAATAAAAACTTTCAAATCCATGCACTCTCAATAAGTGGATGTAATGATATTCATTAAAATAGCTTTTTACATGCTTAGCAATGACCTTGAAGTTTAGCATGGTTTTCTATAGCCTAAACTTTTATAATACAAAACCATAAAATTACTTGATTATTATCCATTTATTTATCTAACCAAGTTGTCATTGATAAATGCATGTTCACACCTAGGTTTAGGAAATACTATTCCTTAATTCATTATTAAATTGCAGTAGATTAAAATTGATGACTATTAGTATACTCTATGTCGATACTAGATGTCAATATGGCAACATTTGAAGTAATTAAAGATGGGGTTCATCCATGAGCTAGGTCTTAATATTTTTTATGTTTTCAAACTTTAAATATCAAGTTACTTTAACAAAAAACTTGGTTCATAATTCTCAATACATCCAACCCTTTGGCATTAGGAATAGTTTCAATTTTATAACTTTTACAATTTTCTAATACTATTGCTATCCACAATCAACAAGGCAATGCACCTAGGTGATAAAAAAATCATTATAGTCAATGTATATTAAATATAAGTATACAACATATAAATTACTTCAAACATATCAATAAATCAACAAACAACGATCACATGACATAGACTAAATCATGCCCTCATTAGTACATTCAATATAGTATAAATAATATTAACACACATATTAATAAAAATAAACAACAAAAAGGACTAATCCTATTGTGGCTCCCAAAATAACACTTCCAAGTGAGAAGAATCAATACATTTTACCCCATGATATGACCATGACCATACTTTCTCTTATTTCTCACATAGGTCTATTATTGTATCCACCAATGGTAATGTGGCCAAGAATAGAGGAATAGATGAAGGGTGGCCTTCTCCTTACAAGACCATGACACCATAAACTTAGACTCGTCACCTTGTAAACACACCAAAACTAAATTGTAATACATGAGATAAACAACCACAATAATTCAATTTCAAAACACACACACATAGTTGAATAAAACCAAACACAAACCTACCAATGACACCATTGAATGGATCTCAATTCAACATGCAACAACCCAAAATAAAATTTGATTTTATCACCACCAATTCATTCATTTATAATCCACTCTTAAAACATAAATTATTAATTTAAATTGGAAATAAAATTCAAGACACAAACCTATACACTTACTCATTTTTAAGCAAAGCCACATACAACAATTACTACATTTTAATGACCCAAAATGTGGAAGCATTACATCATGTTCTTTTATAATTCCCTTTTTTAGACTCTAATTGTATTCATTATACCTTATATTTTCCTATGTTGCCATGTCGATACTATGTTGACACTCTTAATTATATGTTGGTTCAAGATGATTATAGGATCAATTGTCCTCTTTATAATGATTTGAGATGTTATTTTTATGATGTGAATTCATGCTCATAGTCATTATTATTTCATATATTACTAATTATCCATTGAGTAATTTGATTTAGGGTTGACTAGTCCTATTTATATGTCTATCATGCTATATTATGTATTTTAAGATGTTATAAATTGTTATTGAATTTATACATGATTTTTATTATATATAAGATTATTGCTATTATATAATTATGAAATTTTATAAATTTTACACAATATTAAGATGTCTTGATTTATTATATGTAAGTTTTGATTTATCAAATGAATCATGAATCCATCTTATGATTGTTATTTATATAGATATGCTCCACTAAGATACATTCCATGATTTGTTTAAGGTTGCTAGATATGTGATAAATATTGCATGTAATTGTGTACTCCTTGGTTCAATCTTGTTCAAGATTTGACCATTTTATATGATGAGATTTAATGCTTGTATTAAGTGTACAAGACTACATGGATTATCCAAAGGAATTAACAAGGGGATAATACATCAATTTCCAATCATCTCACTCTACTTAATGGAGTAATGAGATCATGATTGTGTTTACCTAGAATTACCACATCAACTTAGTCATGTGTGACCTAGGGACCGTTGTGTTATCTTCTAAGTCATTTGTGCTTTATTTTTTGATGTTATAATGCTTTCATACATCTTGGAGTGGGATATTTCTCATGTGTGAGTTTTAAAATTAATTAAAATAAATTCAAACTCAAATTTCTATGAAAATGTAATTTAGCGATATCATAAAATATTATTTTCTTTTATATTTGGAAGTATATAGATGCTTCTAAAATCCTTCTGTATCCATCTAGATTGATAAACATATGCAAAAAAATTTAAATCTAATAACATTGACATTTGATTGGTATGTATTGTAGAGTATATGTGAGTAAATCCTTTAAGAGATGAGTGTCTAAATGATAATGTAAAGGGGAATTTAATAATAAGTGACTAAAAATATAATAATTGCTAAATATAATAGCACGTCAAATTAAATCATTCAAATCACAAAATTATTTTTAGTCTTTATAGTAATACTAAAAATATAGCAACAATATATCATAACTAAACCATAAAGCAATATTGCATTTAATAAAGTATTATTTAATCCAATAAAGTATTATTTAATCAAAATTGATATTAAAAATGTTAGTGTAGATAGTGTCATTATATAACTAGCTAGTTGTAAACACTTTCTACTTTGGCCTATTCACATCTGCTTAAGTTTACTTAGGTATTTTAGAGTTTTATCTCACCTCATGAGGTTGAGACATGTGTCTTGACTTGGTGAGACATCTCTTGCATGCACATTTTCCACTCACTAGAACACTTGTCAAGTAAGCTAACATGTGTTTCATCTTTGGAGGGGTAGTTAGGTATTATATTTGACTTACCTACCTTCACCACCTTGTCTATATTTGTAATACTATATTGTATATTTTACTCATCTCTTGATAATATCATTTGACTTATTGTGTGTATGTAATTTGTGGAAGTTCATATTGGTTTTTGCTTTATGATCTTGGAAATCATAACAAAAAACACCACACATAAAATAATAGAGAAAACCTAATAGTTCACCAATCCTCATGAGAAGGCCATTTCTTGAGTTATATTAATGTACAAATCACATGCACTCATTTAAATTATTCTTTTAATTAATATAATAAATATGTGTCTTTCAATAATGAATTATTGAGTGCTTACACAAAAACTATTTTGAATGCTAGAGAATTCTTAAAGCTTTTTTATAGTTCATATTAGTGTAGCTTGGAGTATTTATTTTGGAAATCAATGTACTCACCTTTGAATTTCTATCAACCTTTCTTAGGTCTTGAGGCCAGTAGTCAACATCTTGAATTTCTTCTGTGTAGATGCTTGTTGATCCTTTGTCAAGTATCTTAACAAACCTTTCTATTGGAATCTTTAAAGTGAAGGTGACATGTTTAGAAACAAGAAGAAAAATAAGTCTACAAGACTCGATAAGGCACCTCCTCTTACCTTGGTACATGTCCTCATTCCTATTTTTCCAAATGAACCATAAAACTCCAGTGGATAAAATATTCCAAAATCTAATTGACTTACTATTAAAACCTTTGATAAAGCCACTTAAAATTTCAAACCAGGACACATTGTTTCTATAGTCCCATCCAACATATTCCAACTAGCAACTATGATAATAGTGAGTGGAAGAGGATCCCCCACCCATTGGAGTCCTCACGAGGATTAACTATTACAATCTTAGTAAAAACTATAAGAGTGAGCAGATTAACAAAGGCAAAGATGAGTAATATATTTTTGATAGTAAATGCTACAAATGTCATTTTGATGATAAGAGACAAAAGTGATTAGAGACTATGCAACTTTTTGTTGATGACTGGATTCTAAGCTTATTTGATATTTTGCATTAATGCCTATGTTTTTACCCTAAGTGGTAGGGGGTTGATATCTTATATGAATTTTGATGTACTCTGACTTTCTATTTGTAGTTGAATATCAATTTAAAAAGAAAGTTATACTAGGAGGTAGTATTGTTTCAACAAATTATAAAACTTATCACCACCCATTCATACCTAAAATTACTTGTACAACACTTGTATATTTTTAATCTTTAGCTCTAAATGATTTAGTTACCCAATCAACTTTTCAATAATGTCTTTTTTGGTATGAAACAAATGTAATCTATTTGGTACCTTATGTACCCATTTTGAAGTGCTCCTATACCAAGTATGTGTAGATATTGTATCATATTCAATCATTAGCAAAAAATCAGCTTTGACAACTAATTGATCATATTTGCGTCAAATATTATCTTACAAATCAAAAGAGGGTGCTTTCATAGCTAGAGTACATTTTCTAACAAAGAGAATTTTTGTCTATCAAGGAAGATCACTTGCACAAATTTTGTTTTGCTTGTTCAATAAAGACAATCTCTTGAGTGGCAACAAATGTTTGTTGCACAATAAAATAAATATCTCTTGCACAATAATAAGAATGTCTTACACAACAAGATGAATAGTATTATAATATTATGCAAAAACTCCATTAAATTTTTGTACCCTTAAAAGATTTCAAATATAATTGTAAAATAATGATTTTCTCATACTAAATTGAATTCATTAGTTCATTTAATCATTTTCTACTGATAAAGCAATCAATCTATTAACAATAACTATAATATAAAACATAAATCACTTCAAGAATATATCTAGATGAAATGGATGAAAAAGTGTTAGTCGTGTATTTTTAGGTTAGAGATAGATAAATGTTATGCAATAATATATATATTTATGGGGTCTTGAACCCTCTATGTTTCCATTGTATTCCACTTCAATTTGGCTAAAACTTGGTCATGTAATAAATAATATTTTTTAAGAGCAATTAATATTTATGATAGCTTTCAATTTGATGGATTTTTTTCTTGACCTTGAAGTTATGATTGGGTAGATGTGGCAAAGTGTCGTCTTTTTTTTTTTTTTGAGAATAATGAAATAATATTTTAATAACTTAAACCCTACTCCATAGATTTGGAAGGGGATGCTTATTTTTCTAATCATTATTCAACTTATCCTCCATTGTTAAGGAGTACATTGATTTAGGTAAACTACCATATTTTTCTAGTATTATTTTTTCATGCATATTTTATTAATTTATGAAAATAGTATTTTCATGTCTCTTTATGCATGCATTGAGAATTTTTTAATGTTTTTATTCCTCTTCTCCCTTCATTTTTGGTAAATATATAGAGTTTTGAAGTTTTGATGACTTGTTTTTGAATTTTCTTAAGAGTATTTTTTGCTACAAATTTTGAGGAGACATTCATATTTTTTATGTGTTTGTTTATCTTGTTGAGTTGTTGAGAACCATCTTTTGGGATTAAAACCTTGAAATGTGTAGGGGTCAAGTAGGACTATGGAAATTAAGGAGTATATGTCATATTTCTTATATAATGGAGAGATAAGTGTTTTGATCTCAAAAGTGGGTGGAGTTTTAGTTTGGAGGGATAAATGGTTGTGGTTTTTGGAGGTTTATTTTTCTATATAGGGACATTCTTGACTGAAGTCCTAGATATGAGAATATAATTAAATAAAATCCTCAAAGGATGTTTTATTTGATATATCGTGATCCTTGAGAGGATGGTTCTTACTCTTGCTAATTGGCCTCAATACCCTTAGCAAATATACTCCTTTGGAAAAAGACACACCTATTTACCTTTTATTATTGAATTAAGAGTGATTATATGTGTTACACTCTATCCATGATTGTATTGTGTATATAGATGTTGCCAATATATTATTTCTTGTGCTTTAATGTGAATCCGTATATTAATCTCCTTAACTAAGGGGTTGGAGTTTAAAAACATTATATTATCAAGAGGTAGCTTACTCCCATTGGCTTTAAGATGATTATTAGAGATTTAAATTCACCAAGGAACCTTTCAAGGCCTTCTATGTGATGTAAATTCGATAATATTCATGTTGTAAGAGATTTATCTTTATATTAAAATTTTTAAATTCAAAAAAGAAAGGTTTTGGTGATCTTGTTCTTATTTTGAAATTTTATGTGTTTAAAAAAAGATGTACAACTTGTATTGAGTTCACCACGAGAAGCAATTTGTAAAATATACTTTTTGTCTAGAATTTATAAAATTTGAAAAATAATTTTTGGTAATCTTGTTCCTATTTTGAGATTTTATAAAATTTGTATGCATTTAAAAAAATATATAAAGTCTTTTGAGTTCACCATGAGAAGCAATTTGTAAAATTCCCTTTTGTCTTTTAGACTTTATAAAATTTGGAAAAATATTTTTTGGTAATCTTGTTCCTATTTTGATATTTTATAAAATTTACATGTATTTAAAAAAGATGTAAAGTGTATTGAGTTCACCATGAGAAGCAATTTATAAAATTTTCTTGTCTTTTAAAATTTAGAAAATTTAGAAAAATAAACTATATATAGAGCTTTTTAATTTATAGATTTTGATTATATATGTTCAATGTTATAGTTTGTAAGATGATATTATTTAAATAAGTTCTTGGAAACAATTGTAGTGTAAAGGGACTTATGGGAAGATATAATTCTCTTTTGTTTAATAGTTATGTCCAATAATTTGTTTTGGATGAAGTTTCCTTTAAAAATTTAAAGTTGAAATAGCTTATCTCTATGATTTTTCTTACTTTATATAGTAAAACAAACTTGTAATAATGTGTAATAGTATAGGTGTTAGTTATAGACATAATTAATGAAGTTACAAATATTTTGATTTATTTATTTTTTTTGTGGTAGTGAGTGAGATTCAATAGTGGCATCATGTACCATACCATGTCTTATATTTTATTTTAGCTAAAATATATGGGTTATGGTAGATTCATCTTGATTTCAATAGTGGCTAGTTGGTACAGTCATGACCATAAAAGTGCAACTACATACCTAACCTTTGAGAACTAGTTTCTAGGTTTGACTATTTTCTTTACCCATTTTTTTATGTTTTCTCATTATCATATAATTTTGGTGTTTATTTTAACAACATAATGATGATGTTTTAATTTTCTTAATGTCTTTTATATCTTTATGGCTACACAAGTTTAATTGTGAATGGAATAATGTAAGCTTGGGATGATTGGGTGAATGCTAATATATTCTTAGGGCGTTATGTTGCGATTTGATCTCATGTGTGATTATAAATTAAATGGTTATACTCTCTTCATTTCTTGTTACTAATATATTTGAAAATGGAATTGAAATCACATGTTTAATTTTGTAATGAAATGAGTCAAACACTTCTCCTTAACAAAACTATATAAATAATGTGCAAAATAATATAAATGGGAACTTAATCTTCTCCCTTATACTATTTTTACCTCTATATATCATATTCTCTTATGAAATAATAAATAGATAAAAAGATTATTTTATTTCTAAATGAATTATAAGGGACAAAGGTTAAGTAGGTGAATGTTTCTACATACCTTGTTTAACATAGTAAGTTAAGTATCACTTATCTTCTTAAGCTTTTTATTTGTTAATGTGTTTTTTGTATGATGCTTGGGATGGCATAATCCTTTCCCCTTCTTTCCACTTAGTTCATTGTCAGGGGAGTGTACATGTGGAATGTCACTCTTTTTTATTTTATGCATGTTAACACCATATATTCCTTAATCTTCATCCATTGTGGGAGTGTATCACATTGAAATTTAAGCCACCATTCTCTTAAAGATATGTCATGTATCTCTCCTTGCACATTTACCTACATGTATTTTCTATATATTTTTGGTTTTATATGTTAGTTTAGTTGTGCATGATGTGTACAAATGTATGTGGGTGTGTTGTATCATTATTAAGTGTTGATCTTGGTGTTGTGAAAAGAATTTGTTATATTTTGAAAAGTTATATCCATGGTTTATTTTGATAATTATATTTGCTTGATTCAAACTCATCCATACAATACTCTCAATATATCAACCCTACATACAACCCTTCAACATCACATTTGGTGATCTTTAACCACATAAAATTAACCCTAACACTAAACTCAATGCCATAATATGACATGCAACGAATTTATAAAATCTTGGAGAAATTTTAAAATCATGAAACTCAATATTTATCTCGCATTAAATCATTAGAGAATTTTTCCCTTGCAAAAATCACTTTCTAGCCCATAAAATTTATAACACTCAATATTTAACTTGCATTAAAAATCTCTACAAAAAAACTTAAATGTTTAGTTCTTGTTTGTCTCCTCTCTTGTGAGGACTCCCTAGTTCTCTCATTTGAGAAAAGAAGAGCAATCCATATTATTCTTGCAATGTATCACTCTCTCTTAGAATCTAATATAATCATTTATCGAAGAAGTGTATGTAATCCTCTCTCCAATTGTGGCACCATTACCCAAGGGTTTTGATTGAGGAATCAATAATGTAACTTCTAAAGGGTGTAGCTACTCCATGAGGTGACAAGATTCTACAAGGGATCTAAACAATATTAAATGATTTAATAATAAAATTTAAAAAACTTAAACCTCCCCAAACATGGTGCTCATATTAAAGAGGAATAAGAAATAAAGAATGTAAAAATAAATACTTTTATTATTGTAAACCCCCTTAATATGACTACTTCATCAATAAAGTACAATAAAGAATATAGGTAGTAAAATTTTAATCCATCAAACTTTTTGGTTCCCAATTTTCTACCCCTAAAAAAATCAAGATCAACCATATGTGTGGCTAAATGTCAGGTCATTCTTGTCACATCAATGCCAACTATGTCATCTTTCTTATTAACTAGTCAAATCCCTAGGTTTCGGTATGTCTTGCTCCACTAATGATGTATGCATGATGCTCATCATGTATATTATCAAGCTTTAAATCTTAAAGGAGACTTCAACACAAGGAGATTAAGGAAAAGAAAGACTATGGTGACAAATGCTAGGTAGAGGCAAGAAGGATTCATAAATTGGGATTGTCTTCAAGAATAAAGTTGTTACTAAAGAAGGTCCAAAATTCAAAATTAATAGTTTTAGTTTATTTCAAAAATCAAACTTTCTATTTTTATAAAAAATTATGTTTTACCTTTCACCCTTCCTAAATTAAGGAGAGAAACATGAAAATTAAATATTTTATTTCAAAAAGTTACTTTTTGATTTTCTTGCGTATTTCAAAGAATGTTAATAGATTCATCAAGGGTAGGGTTTTTTTGGTAAAGCATTCAAAAATGGAAAAATAGAGTAAATTTAAAAGAAGTTAAAAGGTTTTAGTAAAATCGTTTAAAAACCTCCTATTTGGTGAAGGGTGGGGATTTCTCCATTACTAAGAAATGAAACTTGCATGATGGCTCTCTAATGTCTAAACCTCCATTTTTTCACTTGCTAAGTCCCAATCTCCACCAAAAAGCATCCCAAGCACTCAAGTTTGACTCAAGTGAGTTTTATACTGTGTGTTACCATGTGAAAATCCCACTTTTTGGAATCATGACTCAAACTCTCCACTTTTTGTCAAACATGAAAAAGTCCCACTTCTTAATATTTGTATTCTAAAATTATCATTTGGCATAAGTTGTGAAATCATCCACTTTGGTGTTAATTTATAAAAATCTCCACTTTGGCACATGTATTCAAAGTCTCCACTTTTTGGCATATAAATTTCAAATTCACCACTTGAAATCAATTATTTATTCCTCCACTTTGGAAATAGTTATTAAATACTCCCACTTTTGGCATTAAAGCAATAAACTTTCCACTTATCATAGACTATTAGAAAGGTCCACTTTGGTGTTAGTGTTTTAAATCTTCCACCTAGTATCAAACATGATAAGTTCTCATTTGGAATTAAGATTTAAATTTCTACACTTGGTGTAAGTTTATAATCTTCGACTTGGTTCCTAGAATGGGTTTCACTCTTTTGGCATCAAATATCGAAGCTTCCATGATGATTAAAACCTCCCATAGCTTGGTGTTAATGACATGGATTTTCACATGGTATTAATGAATTAAAACTTCCAATTTTAACCAAAACCTCCACCAAGTGCTAATTTAGTAGATTTTTCCAAGAAAAATGAAGATAGATAGAAAGAAAAAGTGGTGCCCAAGTTTTCCCACTCACCCTAGTCAAGACTAAAATAAAATAAAGCAATTTAAATTAGAAAAATAGAGGATTTAAGTTCTTCATTTCTATGGGCACCCAAGATGAGAAGCAAAAATGGAAACAATGTGTTGGAATTGCAATTTCATATTATTTTGAAAGATAGAAGTTGTACATTTTTTTAAGGGATACAAATTTAATAGCTTAAAATCTATTTCATATTTTCATAGCTTCGAGAAGCTATAACTAAAAATCTATAAACGTGTTTCATTTAAATGTAAACTAAAAGGATAGTTGAAGGTAGACTTATGCTATGGATAACGTCACTCAAATTAGAAGTCAAGTTAATATGCTAAGTGTTTGTGTGTAATGAAGGATGGTAGATGTTATGCTTATGCTACAAAACTTGGCAATTTTTTATACAATAGTTATCAAATATTTGTTTATAATTCATTGAAGTTAATTAAAAGTAGATTATTTTAAGTTGACATTTGTATTGACAAGTAGTCTATTTAAGTTGTAGCTTTGAATGTAGTTCAACACTTTGCTTCATGGAATCATGTGATGCTTCTTTATTAAATTATTTCTTGAGATGGTGTTAATCATTGGTCTTTATTTTATCCAAAATATGTTATATTTTGATGTTAATCATTGGTCTTTATTTTAGTCAAAATATGGTGTATGTTGGTGTTAATCATTGGTCTTCATTTTAGCCAAAATATGGTGTATGTTGGTGTTAATAATTGGTCATTATTTAGCCAAAACATGGTGTATGTTGGCGTCAATCAATATAAACTTTATTTACAACTAAATATGAATCTCTATTTTAACTAGTATAAAGCTATATGTTTGTGCTTTGAGTTGTTAGTCCACCTTAGTTTGAAAATTCAATTGTAGTATTAGTTGTTGATAGTTCAGTGTTGCATCTAGGACAAAAACATAGTTGAAGTAATAATTTGCATTTAATGCAAAACCTCAAGGGATAATTTATATAATGTAAATATTTGTAAAAAAAATCAACTTTAGGTTTAGCTAGGTCCAAATGAGTTTCTCCTTTTAATTTGAAGAATGATTTTATCATATTCACTATTTTATTTTGTATTGTCATATGAGTGTTAATTTTAAACACCAATACTCCTAGTCATGACAATTAAAATAAGGCATGTAAGATTCCAACTAAAGAGTAATTATCCACATGGGAACTCCTATCAAGGATGGAATTGTGACTATTCAACTTTCTTAGACTGTCATAATCAAATTTATGTGTCAAATGAAGCCCTCTAAATATTCCAACCAAATTTTGACATCCAAATGAGAGGAAAACTATTTAAACTTAAATATTTGAAGAGTATATTGCCTCTTGCACCTAAAATCACAAGGTTAGATCATAATAATATAAAATTACAACAAATATTCTTTGGTTGATGTTGATGGATTGACTCTTGAGATTCTCCTTCATCAAATGAGAATAAATGGTATTTGGTATACTTTAAAAACTTAGCCTATGAATATCAATAATTAACCAAACATAAACCAATCCATAACTCCCTACATGCAAGTGTTAAATGATAATCATGTGTTATCAAATTTTTCCACACAACCAGGGAGTATTACAAGTATAACATAGTAATAATAGTATAAATCCCATAATACCAAATATGAATTAAAATAGTAGTATGCCTAGGAGTAGATACAACATAATGATATACGATTATCATTAAATATGTAATATCCCATATTTGGACCTCTTGTAGATACTTTGAATTGATGTTATTTTCCCTCTTATTTTAATTTGAAGGTGGGCTTATTGTACTTTCTTTGTTAAGCATTCTATGTGAGACTAACATTTTTGCTTCACATTTACTCGTTAACAAATGCAACAATAGCTTGTTTGAATGAATTAAATAAGATAATTAAATCAATTCAAAGTGTTAAATAATTAGTGTATCTTATTTAAATACAAGAATTAAGTGAATGGATTATTAAAATAGAATAATTATTTATTTAAAATTAATTAGCTTTTATTTTCAAATAAATAGAATAATCAAATTGAAGTTGGCTTGCAAGTTGTAGTATTCTATTCTCTTCATTGTACATCTTTATATATGTGATTATTTAATAGATAAATAAAATAAAGGTAGCTATTTATTATTTAAAATTAAAACTATGTGGTATACCTAGAATTGTAAAAAGAAAAAAAGAAAAAAATAATTACATACTATTTAATATCACAATTGTTTTGCCAAAAGTGGCATAGTGCGATGGTTAAGTTGTTGCGGTGTTATTTTTGCCATCAAGGTTCAAATCCCACTGGGGTGTTATTGTTGAATGTTTAAATTAGGGATGAAATCCCCAATTTGTGACCTCATCGGTTCATAGCTTCGGGTCAAAAGTGTTTACCCAAAAAAATATCACAATTGTTTTACCTGAAGATTGTGCATGAATTTAATTATAATAATTTATTGGATATTCTTGAATTAAATAATAGATTGAATGATTTTTTTTGAAAAAGAGGGTAAAAATTTATTGAATCAATAGAAGAACTACAAAGAGAGAATCAAAATACTCCAACAAGCACCCAAAGGTGGAACCAAAAGCCCCAAACATAACCACGCCCTCATTACCCAGACCAAAAAACCATTTCTTGGCTATGTCCATAGTAATCAACTTGTCCAGATCTTGGGAATACTCCTGGGATAAATGCTCCCATTATTCAACCTACCATTCCCCAACATTCTTAGATGCCCATTTTACCAAACAATCAACCACTATGTTCCACTCCCTTGGAATATGAATAAAGGAGACAACTTCTAATATGGAATTCAATCTAAGAATTTGCCTAACCACTGAGGTAAGATGCCAATTGGCTCCATCCAACATCTGATAATTTAGCATATTAATCAAAATCTAGGAATTTGACTCACAAATAATCTGACACCAACCCAAAGAAAAATCTCTTTCAATAGCATATAAAATAGTCAGTCCTTTCATTAAGTTGTTACTTTGCTTCCCCTTATAGATAGAAAAGAAGAAAATGGCATTACCTGAATTATCTCTTCGAACTCCTTTGATTCTTGTATGCCCAAGATTACCCCTAGAAGAGCCATCAGTGTTAATTTTTAAAACACCAGCAGGAGGAGGAGACCAATGACCATGCCTCTAGGTTTTCTTCTGAGAATTGTGATTTCTCCTACCACATGAGTACCCCTGATCAATGCCATGTAGACCCAACCTCTATGCAATTTCTTCATCCCCTTTCTCTAGGGGAAAGACACATCACACTTAGCATTCACTGTGTCTTGAACCATACCAACAATCCTCTGCCACAGTTGGTGAACCAACATCTTACATCCCCTAAAAATCCTTCGATTCCTTTCAAGAAATTTTTCCAAAGCATAAAGGAGGGACCTATGCACCACAAAATTTGAAGAAAGGGTGCATGAGCCAGAGGTTTTCCCAAAATTCTCTAAAAATCAACTAGAGAAGAGGCATGAACACAAGCCTTCCTCCAACATCCCCACCAAAGATGCCAAATATCCCTAAAAAATAATACTAAAAATATAAATGAGAAGAATCATCTTCACTATTACCACACAAAACACATATAGAAGGGCCTTGAAAACCATGTTTTTGAAGATTATCCCAAGTGAGGCACCCATTCCAAGCTAGAATCCATAAGAATTAGTTATATAGGCCATGAGAATTTATTCTAAAAAAAATTCTACCATGTGACTTCCACCCCCCATACTTCTAAAGGTACAACTCTTGATATCTAGAGCCACTGAATAAACCCCCTTGGGATCTGAGCACCACACCAAGATATCTTTCTCTCTGATCAAACTACAAACTCTATCATCTAAAATCCTTCTTAATTTAGGATGATCCTCAAGTGAACCTCCAACTAGCCACTATATAGGATCCTTCCATCTAGAGACTTCCACATGTCCCAAAATCATATTGTGTTTGAAATCCGCAACCTGAGAACCTCAACTTCTATGAATCGATGACAAAGATCATGCAAATGAGGGTACCTAGACATGATATGAGGTAAACCATCATAGGAATCATACCAAAAAAGAGCTTCATAACCCCTATTACAAATCCAAAACAAACCTTTCTTGATCAAATTGGCTCCCTTTTTGTATCCCAAATGACAGAACATTTTCTCGATAAACCAACATGAGGAACCTCATCTTCTGCCACCCCCAACAAATATTTGGTGGAAAGAATCTTAGCCCAAATTTGGTCCTAATTATTGTACCATCTCCAATAAATATCGGTAGCCAAAGCTTGGACAACGAGACTCGCTTGTCTCAGACCAAGGCCCCCATCCTGTTTTGGTTTGCATATAGTCTCCCACTTAACCAAACTCCATTTTGAAGAAGCCAAGTTACTAGCCCATAAGAATTATCTCTAAATAGTATTCAAATCCATAATAAAACTATGGGGAGCCACCTAAAGCATACACCTATAGTTGGGAAGGACCCAAATCACAGATTTCAAAAGCAACACCCTCCTAGAAAAGGACACCCATCTATGAGTCCAATGATTCATTCGTGTTTGAAGCTTGTCCATAATACTTTTCCAAGTTTCCCTAGGAGGGTATCCTATTGAGAGGGGAACACTAAGATATATCATAGGGCATTATTCAATCTAGAATCTAAGAATGCAAGTAATTCATTTTTGAATGAGTAAGGGTATTGAAGAAGAAGATGAAATATTTTCCTTCATTAACCTATTGACCTAAATTCATAAGATAAATATATAGTAACTGATGAAATTTAGTTTCTTCCCTAATCTTAGCCACACCCATCAAAGAAGTATCATCAACAAATTGTAAATGAGACTGTGGAGGCATGACATTGCCCCAACTCTACCCTTCGATAAGGCCATGAGAAACATGACTTTTAATGACTCTCACCAAACCTTTAACCAAAAGAATAAACAGATATAGCAACAAAGGATCTCATTACCAAAGGCCTCTAGAGGCACCAAATAAGGAAGAGGGTTCTTCATTGACAAGCACAAAGAAGGAAGTGGAAGTAACACAATTCATTACCCAAGAGACCCAATCTTCAGCAAAACCAAAAGCACTGAGCATTTTTTGAAGGAATGACTATTTGACCTTGCCATAAGTTTTTTCCATGTTAAGCTTAATAAACATAACCTTCTCCTTTGAAGCAGATATGGAATGAATGGTCTCAACAGCAATTACCACACCATCCAAAATTTTCCTATCAACCACAAATCCTCCCTGCTCATCAAAGATGATCCTTCTAATCTACAATATAAGCCTCTTCACAATTAGCTTAGGTAAAATCTTATAGACCACATTACCAAAGCTATTGGTCTGAAAAAATTCATCATGTTATCCCCTTCACATTTAGGAACTATAGAAATAAATGTAGCATTCATAACTTTCAACATCTATTAGTTTTTCTGAGATTCATGAACCACCTTAAGAATATATAATTTTATAATTTCCCAGAATTCTTGAAATAATTCTATAGGAAATCCATCAGGGCCTGGAGCCTTGCCTTTCTTCATCTAGAAAACAACACCCTCTAATTCATCTAGAGAGATGGATCTCATAAGACTCTCATTCATTTCCAAAGACACGAGAGAAGGGATACAATCCAAAATGTGGTTTTCTTCCTCAACTTCCTGAGGTGAATCCTCAAAGAACAATGCTACAAAAAAACTACAAAGCCTCTCTAGAAATCTCCCACATGAATCCTAGATGAACACCCCTAGAAGACACAAGAGAAGAGATCAAATTCCCATGCCTATGAGCCTTGACAAAATTAAAGAAGAAAGTTGTGTTTCTATCACCTTCCTGAAGCCACTCTATCTATGTCTTTTGCTTCCAATATATCTCCTCTCCCAGTTCCCATTCCTCCAAATCCTTCAAGGCGATAGATTACTCCTTTAAGAGAGTATATGAAGATCAAAATCTCTAATCTCATGGGTGACAACATCCAACCAATCTTAAGCCTCCAACTTAGCACGAAAGATATTACTAAAACCTTGCCTATTCCACCTCTCTTAAGTTGATGCCTAACAAACTCCAATTACTTGATAAAAGGATACATAGTAGTACCATAAGTTGGTTTACCATGGGGTCACCAATCAAGAATTAGATCTTGAAGCTAGGGGTCATGTAGCCACATAATCTAAAACTTAAAATAAGGATTCTTAGAGACTCTAGAGTTAGAGAAGATGAGAATTTAAATGGCCAGTGATACAAACCCCTCCAATCTAAAATCTCAAAATTGGTTGCCTAGTTATTGCCTATTCAAAAACAAGAGACCAAAAACCTTTCAATTCTTTTTGAGATTGAGTCGTTACCACACCTCATGTTATTCTAGGTATATAATCCATTACTAGGCCTCACATCCACAATATTTAGGCAAGAAACATCATCTCTACGAAGAATATAAAAAGGCTCCAACCTTTGTAGACCACCCCTCTTTTCTTCCAAATTGAGGATAGCATTAAATCCCCAACCAAAATCCAAGGAAATAAAGGAATAGAAGATCGAATATACCAAATATAAGACTAGAGGCAAGCCTTACCAAGAATTTCAAACAAGGCATAAAAATTAGAAAGCAAGATGATCTCTTCGATTTCTAAGCTAGATGCAACCATAGAGATATAAAACCTACTAGAGAACCACCAAAGAGTGATAACCTTCATTGGGTTCTAGAAGCAAGCTAATCCCCTAGTACTGCCTTGAGAACCAATACATTGGCATTGACTTTTCCACCAAATTTTGGAAGCCAAGTTACCCATACTCTTCACAAACAACTTAGTCTCTTGAATAAATAAAATATCAAACAAATGAGCTCTCACCAACTCTTGAACAACTTTTTGTCTAGGGCCATTGTTCAAGCCCAATACATTCTAGGAGAGAATAATCATTTATGAGAGTTGGAAAAATGGGAATCAATGGTCTTAACTGACCCTAACTCCACCAACGTCACTCCCATTAATTTAATTTTGTCCAAATCCTTCTTCCTTCCAACCTTAAGATATTTCTTAGTAGCCCCCTTCTTAAGACTCTTTTGTTGAAGCCAAAGGATGGAAGAAGTTTTTTTACTTTTCCCTAACTCCAAATTATCCTTGCCCAAAGGAGGAATACTTCCAGCCAAGAAAAAATCACTAACCTTACTATTAGCCTCTAAAATGACCGGTTCACCAAAGTTTATAGGAACATGATCCGCTTCCATATTAGCAATTGTCATACCATCCTCTTGAACCACCTAATTCTGCACACCCCTGGTTGTCTCTTGGTCAACCTCCAGGACTTTTTTCTCTAGGTTTAGCATACCAGGATTCACCTCTTAATGACCCAAATCATCTAGAACATCAAAACGGTTGAAGATCCCCTCTTCTTGTCTATCCTTAAGAGTTATTTTTTCCCTCTATGCAAGTTGTGAGTCTTAATTGGAATAAAACCATCCTTATCTATAACATCTCCTGAAATGGGAGCTTCCCCTTGTCCAACTTGGGGGGTTTTCAGAGAGGCTGGTTTGGAGAAGGCTCTAAAGATCAAACCCTAGGACACTTTTTTTGCAGGTGACCATACACATGAAAAATTTGACACCTAAAAGGGAGAGATTTGTAGTCTAGTTGTTGAATCCATGATGTGGATCCAAGATGAATCTCTAGTTAATCTAGCAAAGGGTTATTTAAATTAATCTCAATACAAATGCGAGCATAACAGATTACCTTTTTATCCAGTGTTTGTTGAGAAGGACCCATCAATTTTCCAAGCAACAGAGCAATTGAATGGAGAATATAATTCCTCAAAAACTCTAATGAGAACCAAGGAAATCAAACCCATATAGGAATACGAGATGATAACTCCTCTAGTGGGTTAAAGCAAACATGCCATGGTTATATAAATAAATCCACTTGGTTGTAGAAATACGAACCTCCTTCAAAAGCCTTATTTCGATCAGCCATGTAATTGAAAACTACCAAAAAGTAATTGTTAGCTGCCAACATAATTTTCATTTCACCCTCGAGGTTTCATGTATGTCGAGCCCAGGATTCTAGAAAGGGGAGAGAAACCTGAATCCCCATAAAGTTGCATATTAATGCATGGTTTGTCAAATAATTAATGTCTTCTTCAACATAGGTCAGTTGAATCACCAGCATTGGACGATCTTGGCTCCTTTCCAAGCATCCGCTAAATTTTGAGATTTGAGGACCACCATTCAAAGACCAACTCTCTCCATTTGAGGATTTATTCAAGAAGTTCACAGCACTCACAAGCAAAGAAGAAGACAAGTCATTCCCACTCAAAACCTCTTGATAAGACATATTTTTCTCCAACATAACACCTGCAACTGATGCCATACTGTACAAAATAAAAAGGAAGAAAAGAAAGCTCCCAAACCCCACCCCCAAAAAAATCAGCCCCAAATAAGAAAGGAAAACCCCTGCAACACCTACACATAACTAGAGAATACCCTGCACCACCACAAAAGAAAAGATGAGACCCTCAGCCCTTCACCTGAACACAACATCATACAGAAGCAAGAGATAGGCCTGAACAAGTCGCATCGAAGGCCTTAGAGCCTTAGCACAACCACAACAAGCCATGCAGGTCCGCAACAACAACCAACACCATTCTATTATATTCATATTATCCTACCAATAGATTGAATAAATTAAATAATATAATTAAATCAATTTAAATTGTTAAATAATTATTTATTCTTATTTAAATATGAGAATCAATTTGAATGGTTATTAAAATAAGTTTTTATTTGAAATAAATTAATTATTATTTTCAAATAAATAGAATAGTCTGAAAACTAAAATTGCTTGCAATTTATAGCATTTTGTTTTATTCACTATACATCTTTAAATATAAGATTATTTAACGAATAAATATAATAAAAATATTTTTTATTATTTAAAATAAAAATCATGCATTTTTAGTTAAATTTGTGAAAATATTATAATTTTTTTAGCTGAGGATTGTGCTTGCCTTTAATAATAATAATATATTAGGTATACTTGGGTTAAAAATAGACTTATTAGTTTTCTTTAATCAAAATTTCTAATTGAATAAATTAAGGTTTAGAGATTTTAGAAGGGGCCTTTTTATAAAAAAACATGGAAATTAATAGAAAGGGAACATACACTTTGTATATAAAATAGACTTGGTGAATTGAGATTAGAAGATCTCAAAAAGGTTTACTAAAGTGATTCAATTGTGTTTAGAGAATGTGATCAAGGGTTTAACATCAATCAATAAGTCTATCTAATAATGCATTAAAAGGTTGGTATTTAGGCATGGAATACTTGTAGATTCATGTTTCATTTTAATTTAAACTTGAATTACTTTATTGCCTAAATCTATGATTGATCCTATGTTGAATCTACTCTTATATGTATTACTAAAATTGGAACATTAGTGAGTTGAAAACTTAGAATTTAAGTGAATTAAATCTATAAAATGTTGACATGAATATAGCTATTAAGTTAGAGGGAAATGGATTGGGTGATAAATGTATTTTATTGTTTGAATCTAGGAATTCAATTTAAAATAAAATGCAATGGAAATTACATAAGAAAGAGTGTATTTAAAAACTATATTTCAAATTAAAGGATTTGGAAGATAAAATTGATCGATTTGAGATTAGAGAATAAATCTAGAACACTTTGTTATGCTCTTCCACGATTACCCGATATGTTTCTTGCTTGTTGCAAAGAGATTTTTTTTTAAATTGATAAAAGAGGGAAATTGGGAAAAGTTTTGATTAGAATTATGTTTTACTAAAATTGAGGACCAAGGGTCTTGTAAATTGTCAAATTGATCACTAGAGATTGTTTTTTATTATGGGGAAAAACGGGTTTTGTTGGGACCTGAAACCCATTACATAACGGTTTTGAAGGGACCCACAACCCTATCCAAGAAAAACATGTTGCTTCAAAGATAAACCATATACCATCAACAACCAATCAACAACAACACTATGAATATAGCAGGACAACACATGATGCACAAAGGAATTGCAGGGGCCTAAAGCCCTTAACCAAATACAACTAGGTTTTACCTGGGACCTTAAACGCTTAACTAGGTTTTTCAAGGACCTTGAACCCAAAAGAGCAAATGACCAATCACCATCCTCCTCCTTGCAGCTCCAACTTGCATCTAAACAATTGAAAAGAGGGAAACCAAAGCTCCCAATCAAAGAAAACAGCCCATCCAAATTCTCAACCTCAATATGAGAAATACAAGGCTAAGCCAAGGAAGAAAACATCCCCATACAATCATCTTTTTGTAGTAGCACCCCACCAAACTACTAACAGTAGCCTCCCAACCCAACCTTCCCCCCAGGAACACCAACCCAACCTCCACCTCAAGAGGAGGGGGCTTGCCTCTATTAGAGAGGATGAAATGAGACCCAAAACCTCCAAAATCACCACTCTCCTCCTCACACAAGAAACACTTCAATAAGAGCTAGCATAAGAGAGAAGATCTATCGAGCAACACTATGGCTACCAACTCCAACTCAATAGAAGAAGGATCCACCTCAAAAGGAACACTGTCCCCCTCTATAGGAGACTCCAGCCTCAGATCCCAGCAGAAAGTGAAATTAGAAGGAAGGAAAGACACCACATCCCAAGGCATCCCTAGCATCAGGCACTAGAAGGAGGAAGCAAAGAACTTGTCAAACATTGCACAAAACTAGGCCCAAAGATAACACCATAAATATAATGCAGCCAATAGCAAATAAGTCACAATCTACACACCAAAGAACATGCTAGAAGACCACAATGGGTAGAGATCCAAGCACAAAGAGAATAGAAGCAAACATGACCCATGTAAGAACCCTATGTTCTCCCCAATTGTTATCCTACACTTCTAATGATTAGTCCCTAAATTTGAGCCTTGAGGAATATTGTCGAATAGTTGTCTTGCAAGTTTGGGCTTGTTGTTTTGTGTTTCAATTTTTTTTTATTTGGTTTAAGATGCATATAATGATTTGAATAGACTAATATGACTCGATATGAAGCTACTCAATGACTGATGTGAAATGGAGATATAATGCAAATATCTCTTGGGCTCTTCCAAAGCAATGCTATGACTAAGACTAACTGTAGATATGCAGCTACAACACTCAAGTAACTTAGCATGTAGCAAACTAAGCCTTATGATAGTGCAAGCGACTTCAATAATTTACCAACAATGTAAAGACTAAGAAATATGTGCAAATGAACACTTACAGCCATAAAACATTTTTACAAATAGTTTGCAGCCAACCTTGATATTGCTATAATATGTTCACCATCTTGTTTACAACTTTGATACATGTAATGATGATTAAATGTCAATGACGGAGACTCAATATTTTCCAACATTACAATGCCAATCTTGTTGGTTATGATAGACTACTAACATGAGACCAATGCAACTACTAACTGTTGGAAATGCAGTGATATACTATGATGCCAATCAACTCTAAGATGAAAATATCTTAAACTTAGAAACCCGATTTGAGGCTTGCTTAGGTTGCTGCCAAAGATGCCACAATGATTCGATATCACCTCAAAATCGTGCTTCCAAATGCTAGAGTGTAGCACTCAGGTTCCTTGAAGGGTTGTGCCCATTCTCCAAGCCAACTCAACCTTTAAATGGCTTCTAAATAAGAAATTGGATCAGCTCCTATACACCTAGGTTTTTGGTTTAAATTAGCTTCCTACTACCTTTAATATGTTGTGCCTATATGTCAAGGAGTGACCAACGATTTTACTCAACAACATAGATAAAATTGCATTCCTTTCTTTTGTCTCCAATCTACAATAATCGACTTCCTATTGTGATTTGATAAAATCTAAATATGTATTTGAAGAAGTTGATCTCCCAATGCAAGCATAAATCTTCAATAATAATCTTCAAATCTTATGATCTACAAATAAATATTCTTTGAAAACCCTTGTGAAACTCCTTCAAATATGCACATTGTTGACTCTTGAATGAAGCCAATCCACGAGGAAACCCTTCGGAAGATCTTTTACAACCTTAGTTATGCCAATCAATGAGAGTTTTAGTTCCCAATGATTAATAAATTTAGAAATTGCAGAAACCCTAGGTTTCTTCGTCTCCACAACAAAGTTCTTCAAAATAAAATATCAAATCCTGGATGATACAATAGCTTCAGTTGATCCCCCTTTTATAATCTCTTAAGAATAATTCAACCCATTTAGAAACTTCTTTATCATTTAAATATATTTTAATGTTTGCACTTTATAAATCCTCATAAATGCCCCTTTTAAATAAATCATTAATTCATATTATATATGCTTTTTGATGACTTTATATAAAGTCACACTTGATGGGTTCCAATACCAAGGTGAAATAAAATATATCTTTTAAGTCATTAATGACCCTTTTAATGTCTCATGGCCCCATTAGACATAAAGTGTAATTATAAAATTTATAATATGCTTTTACTAATTAATTATTATTAAAGTCACCTTTAATAATAATTAAATAATATAATTTGCACATTAATTCTTATTTCGCCAAGCCAACTAAAAATTGAGATCAACACTAAAATCATCACATGTCTAGGTTCCTTACTATAAATAGAAACACTGGACTCTCATAACCTAATGACTTACTATAAATAGTAAGTGTGAAATTGAGCCTTGAATCACCAAACAAAGGCCAATCCTGAACCAAACTCTGCTCTGAAGGAGAAGGAAACTAGATAACTACCAAACAAGACCCTCTGAACAACTCCACTAGCCTACGAGGGTCAAATGATAGGCTAATCCCCAAACTTTGATGCTTGCGATAAAGGGGACATTAAAGTCTGCCCTCCCTGAAATTGCTTGTCCCCAAGCAATCTCTACTGCAAAGAAACACCACTCTGCCAAAGGTCCAAAGTAGACTGTGTAATGTCCCACGCATGAACACAACTGCTATAGCACCAACATAAACTCAACTATGCAACAAGAGACAACAAACCAGTTGTCCAATCCATGTGCACTAAAACCATGCATCAAACTCAACTCATGTACATGTGAGCCAAATGCAAGGTTGTGAGCAATCCACACCATGTACATACCGCAATACTCACCAATGAACTTTGGCTGGAACCCTGATGCACATGAAGGATCCCACCACACACTGGAGAGTGTCCAACAAAGTATACCTGGACCCCAAATCTAGAATAGAAGTCTGCCAGGAATAATAGTCTCAAACTTTCGTTGCTCAACTCTAATCTCAAGTTCACCATGCTAGAAATGGTGAAGCAAACCAATGGGACCCATCCAAACTACAGTGCTAATTTTCACCACCTAGATCCCAATATAAACGGTACTCACATCCATTCATCATAAGGAAGTAAGAATATTCGTACGCATATGCTATGCAACATCTCTC